>VURO01031821.1:4472-18590 GCA_015108175.1 Pelvicachromis taeniatus | reverse complement strand
ACTGCACTTTGGAAATAACTGAAGTTAAAAATCATGACAATGGCCCTTTCTGTTTCCGGGTTGAACTAGTGGTAACAGAAGCCAATAATCCCACAACGGAGAAGTTCTCCTTTGTTGAAGACTGTGTCGAGTTGAACATGCTCCGTATGTCACCAACTTTCCATGACTTCAAACATCTATATTAGCTTTCTGTTAAATCACTTTTCCTCTTACTCTGCCTTTCTCATTTTCAGCTCAGGCTCCAGAGCCTACATTGATTAAACCGGAAACAGCCAATCATGGAGAGCCCTACACTGTCATCTGTTCAGTCATCCACACATGCCCTACTTATGTACCTACACTTAAATGGAACTGGAAGACAGAATTGACCTTTGTGTACCATAGACAAATTCATTCTGGCAACTGGGAGACACTGTCCATCCTGAGATTTAATCCAGATGAGAAGGATGACAACAGAGAGCTGACCTGCACAGCTGAATTTAAAGGGAAGAAGACATCCTCCTCAAAATTCACACTGAACGTAAAACGTGAGATCCTTTCAGTAGTTTACCTCCAATATGTTGGTACACCTTAACTTTGCATGATTAAGGAAATGTTAACATCACTATTGACAGTATGTTAGATGACTATATGGATTCTAGATGTTATCACTCTTTACTGTAAAAAAGAATACAAATTCTGTCTATTTCCAGGTATTGAGAACTATAATCACATCATCATCCCCACTGTAGTGGGGATTGGTATAGCTCTGCTCTTTGGCATCTTCTGCATTTTCATGGCAAAAAAATACAAGTGAGTCATTTTATAGAGAATTCAGCTTTCTGTTAACAAGCAGGGGTCATTTTTCCTCTCATCAGTTCTACAGTACGCTCCTTAATATGTTTTTTTTTTTTTTTTCTGTTTAAGGAACCGTATTGCAGAGCTTCAAAATCAAGAGGGAACGTAAGTAGGAAAATATTTTGGATCAGATGCAGTTGGTTTCTGATTGGTTTCTGTCATCATATATGATAACAATACAATGATTGTTTTTATTTATCACAGCATGTGGAACAGGCTTTCCAGATTATCTCGCAGGTGAGAAAAAACGTTTCTTTTCTTTTGTTTTTACAGTGTGGAGCATCAAGTACGCACGCATGTTTTGATTCTTTTAATGCAAAATCTTTGGAATTGTACATCCACACAGGTCTTCAAACTTACATTTCTAACTAAATTACTCTAAGTCATTCTGATTAAAGACCAAAGGGCTTTTAAGTTTTTGGTACTCCACTGACTTCACCGCTAACTTTCCGTGCACAAACGCCTCAATGGTCTCACAGTCATTTCAAGCAACAGGGCAGATTTATTTTTGTTGGTGGTTTTCATTTTAATTTAAAATGATATCTGATTTTCTGTTCTTGTTTTTCTGTGGTTTCATCAGGGGAAGACGCTGAAGGTGAGATATGAAAAAATGAATGCTGCTTAAATATCCACTTTATTATGTTATTACTCTTGAATTTAATTTGTCTTTCTCTTGAAGTTAAAACTCTTTTCAGCATTATCTACAGTCTCGATTTTATCATATTTTTAAACATTATAAAAATTAAATACAAGTAAAAGAGTCTGATCAAAAGAGTTGAGTTAGGCTTGCAGGAGTCCTCCTTGCAGTGGTTATTTTCACTTCTGCATCATTTGAAAAACTCTTAGAAACTGATGTAGAGTTAGAGACACATTATGCATTTTGTTTTTCTTTTTAGTTGTTTTTCACTTTTTGAAAGTTCTTTGTGTCTCGTGTTTTGCTCTCCTTCCCATCTTTGAAGGCTTCCAGCCAGAATAGTCCTGTTCCCTTCTGTTTCTGGAATTTGTTCTTTTGCCTGAACTTAAAATCATACGTATATACTTCAAACCGGTATTTTCTTATTTTTCAGGCAATGAAATGAAATCAAGAAGGGGACCAAAGTCAAACGGTTACATTCTTCTTTCCATTTGTATATCAGCTTCAGGAAAAATAAATGCATTTTTAAAAAAAAAAAGTATTAAAAAAAATTAAAGCGACTAATAGCTTTTTCTTCAACAATTAACTTCTACTCTTTTTCATTAACTAACTATATCTTTGCTTTCATGCGTGAAAGGATGCACTATGTTTGATTTATGCCAGAAATGTTAACTGAGCATGTAGCAATGTAAGCCCACCACTTCCTGTTTTCTATACAGTACTGTAAACCTATTTTTAGACAATAAATCTTCATTTGTGTTGAGACTGAATTTATTGCTTGAATGACTTTCAGTATTCAATCAAATTAAAATTTTATTTACAATTACATAATATTTAACAGTGAGTAAAGTACCTTTTTCATTCAGATCAAATACAATATGGAAACAGCATGTGTTGCATTCTACTACTAAATTGAGGAAGACATCAAATAACAAGATACCTGCTCTGTTATAGGCATATGTGTAACTCTTAACTATGAAAGAAAAGGGTTCCATTCATTTTAAGATTTCATATTCACTGGTTACAAAGGTTCATTTACCATTGGTTAAGTTATTAAAGATATTTAAAGACACAATATGCTAATAAGCATGAAATCTGAAGTTTGAATGAATTGTTTGTTACGCATCTCAGTCATATTTTGTGATTTGTAAATGGCAATTAGACTGATTCTTATATAGCACATTTCTACTCTCCCGGATCACTCAAAGCACTTTATACAACATGACTCATGCAGCCATTCACACAAGCACTTACTTCCATGCTTAAGTGCTTTCTGTCTAGCATTCACACACATTCATACTCCATTTGACTAATGAATATAATTAAGGGAAAAAGTATGGAACATGTTGGGAAACAAAGACACTCTACAGTTAAAGATGGATTTTAATTCTAATTGCAGAGCTATTTAAAGCTTTTAAAGAAAATCAAAATGTGATCTGTCATTTGTTTAAGGTGAACAGTAATTACTCATATTAATGCGGCGATTTTGATCAACACAGGAGATTGACAGTTGTGAAGAGGGAAGGGTTACTGAAAACAGGCCCTGTGAGGCCACTACAGCACTAGGCAGAGACAATTGTTTGTCTCACCATAAGACTATTTCTGTCAACTTGTGCGGAGGAAGTGAGATTACTATAAAAATCTGATGCATTTATAGATTATCTTAGTCTTAACAGAGTCATGAGTAATGGAAAACTAACTACTTGAAACTCAAACCTTAAACTGTTTAGACTGTGGTGATTACTTCATTACTGGTTGATCAATGTTTGTTACCTGTATACAGTCCCTCTGCAGAATGCTCATGACAAAACCTGCTCATGCTTTTTATAAACACTTATAATGTTTTTAAAATTTATATCTACTTTCCTAAAAAGTATTTTCTGTTCATCTGGACGTAGCGATTGCAGTGGGAGAAACGATTCATCAGTCATCCAAAGTAGCACCCCTGAATGAACCATTAGGATGTGAGGTCAGTTCCTTGATCATTAATATGCAAATTCTCATGACCACTGATCAACAACTACTGATCAAAGCCCATTAATCATTGATCAATGGCCATGAGTACCACTCACAGATAGTTGGGGAATGGCTTTAATCATAGCATCGTAAGCTGGCCAAGGATGTATCCCTTAGGCCACCTCCTCGATTCAGAGATTTGGCCATTGAACTGTGGATTTACTTACCTGGATGATTGAGCATGCATCCAGACAGAATATAAGATGATGTCAGGAAAGGGAGCATCACAGGTAACCTAAGTTTATCTTTAAAAATACATCTCATTCACAGCTTATGTTGAATTAACTCAGCCGTGAGCAATAGAAAACTATTCGTTTGAACCTCAAACATTAAACATTTAAACTATAGTGATTACTTCATTGCTGCTTGATTAGTATTACCTTTGCACAGAGCCTCTAGTATGTATGCAAGAATAAATCATCAGTAATAGGTTTTGCTTCTTACAGCATCAGGCAGCCTCACCCAGCTGGCATTGGCCCCAAGTTGCATCTTCTTTCTTGCTTTATTAAAGGATATGGTCTTCTTTGAAGCACGAGCATTTTTGCTGGTAATCATGGCTGAGGGTAAACTCTCAGCCACTGCCTTCCGCGGTGCCACCAATAGCAGCCACCAAGGCCATCAAGCCATTAAGGCCCCTTTTGTAGAATCTCTGCCCAACGGTGGTTTTATAAAGAGGAAATGAGACAATTAAAAGTCAACTGGATCTGTTAGTTATATTAAGAGTGAGAAGACTAAAGCGTGAAGTCATACAGGATAACTTGTAATGTGACTCTATATCAGATTTTAAAAAAACTTACTGTATTTAAAATGTGTTTACGTGTTATTAAACTTAATATAATTCATGCCTTGTTTAAAGAAAGCTGTGTATTTGCATCACTTTGCATGCAAGTATCTTCAGTGTGATTAACTTCCTCATTCCAGTCTGCATCTATGTATTCTTAAAGAGCTTTCTTCATTTAATTTAACTGATCCATTTTCTTCCAGCTGCCTGAGCTAGTGGAGTACATATCAAATCACTTTGTCACATCACATTACTGGTACACTGGTACAGCACATGTGAGTGAAAAACTTGTGTGCAAAATATAAGAAACAAGGAAAGTATAAGAACAGGAATATGAGAATTATAAGAATAAATATGTACAAATATAAGAATGTATGCACATTACTAAATATGTATACCAAATATATTTACACATATGTGTATCTGTGTGCATGTATATACATATGTATAGAATATACAGAGGTCAGCAGTATGAATATTGTGCAAAAGAAATGGCATATATGTACAATATGGAGTGCATAAGTGTCGAAGTTCCGATAAGCAAAAGTAAGGTGTTTATGAAGTGTTAGCGGTCAGTGTTCAGCAGTCTGGTGGCCCAACTGTCATAGGGCAAGAGGGGGAGGGTTCCAAGTCTGAAAAGGTTCCAAGTCTGTTGCAGGGATGACAAACAGGAAGACAACAATTTATGCTGACATTCACACCTATGGTCAGTTTTTAGAAATAGCAGTTAATCTAACTCATGAAGGTTTTTGGTTTGTGGGAGGCAGCCAGAAGGTAGTGAGTCATCGGTATCTCTATAAAGCTGTAGCTTATCCCAGCTACCCCTGGACAGGTCACAGGGCTAATACAGAGAGAGACAGACAACCATTCACTCATATTCACATGTGTGGTCTTTAGAATGAGCAATTAACATAACCCCACTAAGTGCATGTCTATGGACTGTGGGAGGAAGCCGGAGTAGAACCCATACACACATGAAGAGAACATACCACACAGAAAGGCCCTGGACTTAAACCCCGGACCTTTTTGCTATGAGGAAACAGTGCTTACCACTGCGTCACCTGATTTTGTTGGTTCATTTGTTTGTATTATGTATTTACTTTTTAATCTTGTTTCAGACCTGTCTGTTCTTCTGTTAACCTCAAACACCCCTTTGATAAAACCATGATATGGGTGAAAGCTAATGCATTTTGATACATGTTGCCGTGGCAATTTAAAATGCAATACATTTTTGATAAGACAGGCTTCCCCAGTCTACCACATATGAAACAATATTGAGACTTTGTTCATGGTAAAGTTAATGCAGCTCAAAGGTGAATGGTAACAAGTCACTTCTCACCACAAAGAAATAATAGCACCCTCACATATAGGTGTCACTGTTTTTTTAGATGCAGCAACGAGAAGACATGACTCGTTTAGAGTGGATTTTGTTTTTCATATGCATTTGCTTCAAAGGTATGATGCTATTTGTGCTAATTCATTTATTTAGTGGTAAGCTGTACACCCCACAAACTCTAGAAGTAACAGTCTACTGTTTTGTCTAACGATGTGGGTTGTTTTTCCAAGCAATTTTTGTGAGGAATTTGTATTTTGTTTTATGCATTTACACTTTCCTTCTCTGCTTGGTTGTCCTGTTTCTGTACTTCATTTCATCATTGTTTGTTGCATAATTTGTTACAGTTACAAAAGCCTCATCTTGGACTGCTAATGTGCCATCCTCAGTCAAAGGTCTCCGTGACTCATGTGTAGTCATCCCATGCTCTTATGACTACCCAGTTGGAGAAAACCAAAAGGTCGATATTTTCACAGGGATTTGGAAGACCACGGAGACAGAGCAAGTCATCTATCACCCAAATGAATCTAAAATTCTGGAGCAATATAGGAGACGAACAAACCTGGTGGGAAACATCAGAGAGAAGAACTGTTCTCTGATGATTCAAAACCTTCAAGAACCTGATGGGAGGTCTTTTTATTTCAGGATTGAACTGGGAGGATACGCAAATTTTTCTTATTTAACTGAAAAAGTCGTTATTTCAGTGACTGGTAAGTAAAAAGTTAATATAATAACACTTTAATAATAAAAATGCGTTTGTGCAACACAACAAATGAACCTACAACAGCACTTTAATATCATTATCATCCAGCCGTGTTGGTTTCTATGGCTCACTTCTCAAATCTATAACAACGCAAGTGTAAAATTTTGATCTTGAAAGACATTTAACACTGAGACGTTTATTTATTTATGTTTTTTTATCCTAAAGCTCAAAAAGCTGGAAAACATGTGTAGACATGAAAATGCAAAATTTTACAAATTTAATGATATTTTTAACCAAATCTGATTCATTTTTTGTGAGCAGAAATCAAACAAAATAAGAAATAATTTTCTTCTTTATCTTTCCCCATATTTCTTTGTCAGTAATGTTAGTAATACATCTGTGCTGTGTGCTGGAAAACGCAGTAGGACAATTTAAAAAATAAAGAAAGAAATTAGATACATATGCTTTACATAAAAAAGAATGCCCAGAATTCAAAGCTTTATAAAATATAACATCAGTTTCACAGTAGGTTAAGTGGTCCCCATGTTGCATTAAAGTGATTACAATGTTCCTGATTCATGTTGTTAACACAGATGAACCAAACCCCATCAATTTATCTATGCAAGAAGAGGTAAAGGAGGGTGAAAATGTGTCTGCTTCCTGCTCTGTGTCTCACTCCTGCCCCACATATCCACCTGATTTGCACTGGAGTCACTCTGGAGAGCAACACCTTCAAGCACAGAAGCTTCACAATGGCCAGTGGAAGTCAACATCTACTTTGACCTTTTGTCCAAACCGCTCTGATCACAACAAACCTTTACAATGCAATGTTACATACCATGGTGGAAAGCAGCGGGAAACGTCCAAGATCGTTAAAATAAAATGTAAGTATTTAATTATACTGATAATTATTTTTTTTAAATCTTTCAAACACTGTAATTTATTTTGATTTTTTATATAGAGGTGAGATTCAGTGTCATATACTGTATTAGGAGCTTGGAGAGGAAGAAAGTGGACTTTCAGTCACTTACTTTGCAAGCGACTTAGGCTACTATGACCTGGATGACTGAAAACCTACATGGTGTCATATACTACAATATTAGAAAGACTAAATTAAAGCATTCTCATAAGGGTTAGAAAGTACAACAAAAGAAGAAGAAATGTAAAACCAAATCTGCGTCATATGTGACAGAGTACGTCTATGTAGGTTCTCAGTGATCCAGGTAATTGTAATCTAAGGAGCTTGGAAAGTAAGCCCACTGGACGACCTTCTTAAGAGACAACTAAGGATTACATACCTGGGACTCTCCACCATTTGGTTTTTAGAACTGAAGAAGCTTCTCTGGTGTGAGGTGAAATGTCTTCAAGAAACTAAAGAAGTCCAGTTTCTTTCTATCCCAGCACCTTACACGGATAAAAAAAAACAACAACAACAATTTGGCACGGATCCGAACCAGATCCATCTTAAGTTCTGGAATGGACCGGTGTCTTTTAGCACAGCTGCCCAATACTGGTATAGATGCATTTTACTGATGTGGGCCAGCTGTGGGCAAGATCCGTACCAGATGACGAGTCTGTATTTCCTGATCTGGCCCGAATTTGGGCTAAATTCAGACTGTTACATGGTACACTCAGTTTAGCACCACACTGAAATGGAGTTTCCCAAGAATTTTATTTATTACAGTCTAATTTTTTGCAGATCCTGCAAGACTAGTTTCACTCATTTTCAGAGAATTCAAATTCATCCTCAATATGACCACTGTTAGCATTAAGCGGCAACTCTCTGAAGTTTTCCTTTAGTGTCGCCATCATGTCAAAATGTTAAACGGAGCTAAACTTTAACCTTTAAGAGAACACAAAATGCTGCACAGTAACATGAAAGGGTTAATGTTTCTATACAGATGCTCCAGTGAATGTGAAGGTACACAATACAAGATATATAAAAACAAAAGAGATTTTAGAGATTATTAAAAATAATAATAACAAACATATAATAAATGCACGAGTGTCTTCAATCTGGCTGTCCTTCCAGATGCCCCTGACATCAAGACTTCTTCTAAGTGCTACTCATATGATGGCATAGCAACGTGTGAGTGCATCGTAGAGTCTGAGCCTCCCAGCATGGTCCATTTTGTTCTTGGTGACAGAGTGCTGCAAAGCACCAAAGTAGAGAAAAATGGCTCTGTTACTACTGAGATTCTGCAGGCAGAATTTGGGTCCTTCAAGTTTGTGCACTGCCTGGCAAGTAACAAGCTGGGGAATGCGAATCTCATGCTCTCATTTTCTGAAAAAGGTAAGAAAATCTTTGAGTCTCATGAATACAGAATAGATTATTATCATTCTACATTTATGTATCCTTTCTTTCTTTTGGGACAGACAACATGCAAAATATTCTTATTGCCTCTGGAGCAGGTGTGATTTTGCTCATTAGTTTGATAGCCACTGGAGTGGGAGTTAAAAAATGGTGAGTTGTTAAACAAAACATCCAGTGTTATCAAGGGTAACTATACAAACCTAAACATTATATGATACTCTAAGAAAAATAAACAAACACCATTCATAAAAATATATGTGTAAGTCATGCAATCTGTGAAAATACCAAAAACATTTGATGTATAACAGTCAAATTACATCACAATGACAACTATGAAAGCGGAGACTTTTTGAAAAGATCTTGACAGCTGATGTTTAACTGGCTCTGAAAAGTGCCAGCTGTTCTCATAACATTGTAAAGTTAAAAGAAACAACATTTTTCTGCCAGCAGTGGAAAATCAGGAGCAACACAAACATCTGACATGAGCGGGTCAGACAGACCTGTGGCACTCCCTTGTTCTGCCCCAACAAAAAGGTTTGAATTTTTCACCTCAGTTCACAGACAAACAACAATACTCATAATTATTATGATTAAAGACGATGTGTGATTTTATTTCATTTCTGTATAGAAAAAAACAAAAAGAAATTGTGTTTGTGTTTACGTCCGTTCTGCAGGAACAAGAACGATGAGAATGTCCACTGCAATGACATTTACAACAATGATCATGTATATGGCAACGCAGGGGTTGGTAAAGTTTTCTTTATTCATTCATTCTGTATATGCATTGAATTGAGTGAATTTAACTTTTTCTTTTTTTTTTAAGCAGAATGATGGGACTGAGCCAGTATATGCTAATGTGTAATCTGTGGAAGACCAGCTGTCATGCGTCTCAGATAAGAGTCAAGGAAAATGTGAAAAAAACACATTTTTATCTTGTAGAACTTAAGTTTTATATTCCAGTTTTTCTGTTTTCTGTAATTCAAATTTCTTCAACGTATATAGACAAGGCCAATGTGTGCTTTGCCTTGATATGATATGCTTTGAAAATGTACCATTACAATATCTGATGTGGGTGAGGAAATGTGTTAGTGATTCGAGAACTACATTAAGAGTAGTGAGAATGACTTTTCTGCTGTGAATCTCCCTTCTGTGTGGAGAAGGGGGATTTGCAAACTGAATCCCCCTTTTCAGTTTGACCTCAACGGAACAGATCAACAGGAAGACATTCAGTTGTGGTGAGGGAAGGGGTAACAGCAAACAGTCCATGTGGTGCTAGTACAACTTTGTGAAGGCTTTTTGTTCAATTTCTCTGAACTTGTGAAGAGGAAATGAGACCAGTTCTATTTAGAACTGATCTATTTAAAATATGCTGGGTCTGGCTTTTTTTGTTTGCTTTTATTTTAAGTGTGTGAAAAGCAATCATGCAACACATTTCATGTGACTGCATGCAGACAAGTGAGAAAAAAAAATCCTGTGCTGACAGCTCTGCAAAACAATAGTCACACACAAGAGGTCCAGTCTTTCTCCTTATAGATTAAAATTTCATTTATTGCTTCCATTGGAGAGTTTCATATTGCTTTATTGACAGCTGAAGGCTGGTGAGTCTTTTTTGTGTTTTCTCTGGTCAGCTGACAAACACATTCAATATATATCACCTGAGACTGTAATGAAAGGCCTAAAACACTCAATATGGTGAAATTTCTTTTGGTTATGATT
Organism: Pelvicachromis taeniatus; assembly: GCA_015108175.1. Lineage (NCBI taxonomy): Eukaryota > Metazoa > Chordata > Actinopteri > Cichliformes > Cichlidae > Pelvicachromis > Pelvicachromis taeniatus. The sequence goes on along the minus strand of VURO01031821.1, from coordinate 8,256 downwards.
GACTACCAGGCCATTTTCCTATGTAAATTAGGACAAGGCTATGGCTATTGGTAACTAAAAACATGTCACTGTATTCAGTGATTAAGACCTTGCATTACAGACTGAGGTGGTGATTAGAAAAGAAAAGCTACTATATGTGTTTGCCTAAGAGATCTGACTCAATGGTACCAAAGTGTTACGTCTGTAATTTCTGTGAAACACTTAACCCTGCCTTTGTTTGGAAGGAAGATTCACAAAATTCACATTGAACCATTCAATCAGCAAAACAGGTCAACGAGAAGATATTCAATGGTGACGAGTGAAAGATAACGGCAAACAGGCCCTGTGGTGCTAGTACAAGTATGTTGTGTTGGTCATAGTATCTCTCATCAAGGGTGGTTTTCTCTCTGAGCTTATAAAGAGGAAATAGGACTAATTAACAAATTTGAAATAGATGAGGTCTGTTTTTATTGTGAAAAGGAAGCAGAAGTTAAAAAGATTCTGTTTTTGGACTTCTGAGTCTTCAGTCTTCTGACTTCCGCCATGGCCAGAGGGGAGAGCGAGAGAGAAAAACAAAAACGCAGAAGAGACACGGGGCCATGACAAACATTTTGTATTGTTTTAATTTCATGTCTTAGTAACCCTTTGCTGAGATATTAAGCGTGTAAGCAGCAATGTAACACGGCATTATATCATGTAAACGTTTGCAGGCATCAACCAAGTAAAGGTTGGTTAATAATTAAACTTGGTTGGAAATAATTACATTTCTCATTTCTGTTTTTCTTTCTCTAATTACTGAGCATGCATATACATATTGATTTTTAGAATACCCACATGCTCTACACCAACAATAGACACATACAGTTTAAGACTGTATGGAGCAGACCTGGGCATTTTACGGCCTGCGGGCCACATCCGACCTCGTAACCCCTGCAAAAAAAAGAACGATTGAAACAGAATGCCGCATTTCTAACAAGGCATGGACTGTAAAATGTGAATTTACAGAAGTCAAAGAAAAAGCCATTAAGGTTAGTTTGCGGTGCACAGTTTGGTTTAAATCAACCAAACGTGCAAAAAATACAAGAACTTGGTCTGATAAATAGCAGGTCAAGGAGTTGCAGGTCAAGTGCTTTGCTAGCTAATCTACAAAGCCAGCAAGAATCTTTTTTTTTTTTTTGCAAAACTGCACTTTTTTTTACAAAACCAGGGAGGCAGTTGGCAAGGCAAGTTATGTCATATCCTACAAACTCTTCAGAGGTAGTAAACTGTTTCCTGATGGAGAGTTCATTAAAGAGTGCTAGGTGGACTCTGCAGGGCTATGTCCAAAACAGACCTCAGGTTTCTCACTGAACGAGAAAAGTGAACTAAAAGACATCTAAACCATTTATTGCTTTTTGTATGAAATTGATTAAATGCTTACATTTACAAAACAGCTATGTGTTAAAAATGAAATGAAATACTGATGTAATTATTGTTTTCTAGTTTATGACTATTATTTTTGACTTTCTCCACAAATTTATATCTTTATTGTAATAAAATATCCTTAATCTTTTGATTACCAGTGACATAATGAAAATCATATAATTTACTGCTCCCTGCTGTTGGAGAAAATGATTACTGAACATAGTTAAGTTCAGGTTATTGTTGGTTCGGCCCTCTTGCATAGCTCAGGTTTTTCATGTGGCCCTTTAGAAAAATAATTGCCCATCCCTGGTATAGAGAATAGCGATAAGGTGCAGTCATTCTCCTAATAGAAAGAATCTTTGTAAACATTGATTTCATATTACTTTATTGATACCGCTGCACTGTTGCTAAATAAAATACAAGCATGCTTATGGAACAATTACATTCAACCTCCAATTTACTACTTGTGATAGAATAAAGGATGTGACGCACACAGAATTGTACGATGGGTGTCTGTTTGTTTGCAAACTTTCTTTTTGCAGCAACTTTCCAGCTGCCTCCCCCTGCTGCACACCACACACAGCTCTCTCATCAGGGCCAAGCAACTTCCTCAAATGGGGGTGACGTGATCAGATGATGGAAGTCAGCTGTGTGTATCAGCCTTTTGACCACTGTTCCACCCGTGCCCTGCAACTGAGCCACAAACCACACCGCATTACAATACTCCTTAGGTCTCTTGGTTTGTGCTCTACTGGTGAGTTTCCTTTGGTTAGCTGACAGAACAAATGTAAACCATTAAAATGATTTCCTACAAACTGAAAACATTGAAAAGGCACAAACAATGACACTGAACTTTATCCAAAAACAAACCTGGTAGGCGAAAACATTTTGAATAATTGATCATATAAAAGTGATGAAGATGAAAGGGTGATATTGTTAAATACTCTATTTCTTAAGTGACTACATTTAATTTTCTTACATTACTATCTCTCTCTCTCTCTTATCAGTGTCATCACTTCTGAGCCCTCAGTTTGTCCGGCTGGGCTGGCAACCTGTCTCATGTGGTCATTAGTAATGCTGGGGCACCACAGACGGTCCAGTCTTCATTCTTGTTTATTTTGTACACGTCATTGTCAGCATAACAGTGCAGTGCTGAAGTTGTCTGATGACACTGCAGTGGCTGGGTGTATTGAAGGTGGGAGTCAAAGTAGAGGGAGCTGGTGAAGAGTAGAAATAAAGTTGCCCTTGAGTGGTGAGGATGTAGAACCAGCTACAGGTGCTTCAGTGCACCTGAATGACAGACAGGGTGGGATGACCAACAGTGATGCTGTACAAGAAAGGGCTGAGCAGACTCTGCTTTCCTTTAATTTGTGTCTGTGTCACTTTTACTTTATGTTGTTTACTTACTGTAGTGGCACCACAGACATTACCGTTTAAATAAACTGACCTCATTCACTAATCTGTCAAATATTGTTACTCTCCAGAAGATTGTGGTGTAATACAACAAACAAACAAAAACAATGCAAAAATATACAAAAAGGTTTAACAGTGAATTATTTATTTAAATGACAATGTAATAATGCACTGTATGTTAAATAATGGAAGATGGCATTAAAAATGGTTGTTTTAAGATGGATGGATGGATGAACAGAGTCTACAAGTGAATATGTTTGTGTTACTGAGTTATGATGATGCAGTGTTGTGTAAGAAGAGGAGAGAGAAAAAAATCACCAACTTTACAGTTCAGTATTGAATATTACATAAATGTCTGAGTGTGTAAATGAGTCTCACATGCCTGAATGTGCGCTTGAAGTCACTTCTAACTTGTTTGATCTGTTGCAAACAAGCACTAGCATACATGTTAAATTTTATTCTCATACGTTTTACTGATATTAGCTGCCTTGTTCTAACATGCCAGAGGCTGTTCACCTTGGAGACCTGCTGCAGATATGGGTACAGGGCCAGCGAAAGCCAGCTTGCTAATCTAGTCTCTTTTTCGCGCTAATTCGTATGGCACTGCTTTGGTTGGCGGACGGACATGTGACCAACATATCACTCTTGTGTCTGATCACATGCCTTTCCGCCAGGCAAAATGGCGGAACAAACCAAAACAAATCCTCTTACGATGTCACAAAAATCATGAAAAAGCCTTAGAAAAGCCACACCAGACGATAAGCCGCAGGGTTCAAAGTTTGTGCAAAAAGTAGCGGCTTATAGTCCGGAATTTACTGTACACAAAATAATTAAGCAATAAACAACTAAAGCTGACATCTCCCCAACCAAAATTTACTGAACCAGCAGCAAAAGAAGACCGAAACTAAGTTTCATTTGAAAACATACTAATGAATTCCCTGTGCCCTTTTTGCTGTGGTGCTTTCACCACAATAAGATTGCACTGCAC
>VURO01031820.1:0-12868 GCA_015108175.1 Pelvicachromis taeniatus | reverse complement strand
GCCAAATCACAACATCAGTCGCCTCAAGGCGCTTTACATTGTAAGGTAGACCCTACAATAATACATACAGTGAAAAACCCAACAATCATATGACCCCCTATGAGCAAGCACTTTGGCGACAGTGGGAAGGAAAAACTCCCTTTTAACAGGAAGAAACCTCCGGCAGAACCAGGCTCAGGGAGGGGCGGGGCCATCTGCTGCCACCGGTTGGGGTGAAAGAAGGAAGACAGGATAGAGACATGCTGTGGAAGAGAGCCAGAGATTAATAACAAGTATGGTTGAATGCAGGGAGATCTATGAACACATGGTGAATGAAGAAGAAACACCCAGTGCATCATGGGAGTCCCCCAGCAGTCTGAACCTATTGCAGCATCACTAAGGGAGGATTCAGGGTCACCTGATCCAGCCCTAACTATATGCTTTAGCAAAAAGGAAAGTTTGAAGCCTGATCTTAAAAGCAGAGATAGTGTCTGTGTGTATCTGTGCGTGTCTGTGTGTATCTGTGTGTGTCTGTGTGTGTCTGTGTGTGTCTGTGTGTATCTGTGCGTGTCTGTGTGTGTCTGTGTGTATCTGTGTGTGTCTGTGTCTGTCTGCGTGTCTGTGTCTGTCTGTGCGTGTCTGTGTGTGTCTGCCATGTGATTAGAAAACTAATAGCTCTGCTCTCGTAAGAAGTGGTGATGACAGGCGAGTTCTTGGCCTTTAAAGGCATATTTGAATAAGTCCATTTCAATTAAAAATTTAAGAGGCGATACTGAAGAAAGTGCTCTGACAGCACATACATCAGCACTCCATATACTCCAAACCCTTCCTCCGAGTGTGGGGGCAGGAAAAGGCTGGCGGTGGTGCTGCCATTCAGTATGTCAGAATAATTAGAATAAAGGATCTGCCCCTCCATTAATGCATAACTTTAGATTGTCCCTCCTTATGAAGCTTCCTAAAGTGTGTTTTTGTCTGAACTGAGGTCATTTTTTGTCTGTATCTGTTATGACAAAACGGATCAATTATTATATAGATACTATAACAAGTCCTTTGTCTGACGATGATTATGTTTAATCACTGCTAAACTTTTAAGTTAGTGGTGAATCTTCATCAGGCCCAGTCTTCTGTCACCGAAGCTCTTGATCCGGTTCTTCTGTTAGTCTTTGACTTTCATATTTCTGTGACAGTGGTTGAAGGTCAGTGTGTCGCCCCAGCTCCTGAACTCTTTCTCCGCCTGCTGCCTTGGAAAAAGATGTGCTCCTTGGACTTGGTCAGTGGTTAATTCATCTTTTCTGTTAACCTTGAGAAGCTTTCACAGTATCGGGGCAGAGCAGTGATAAATAAATATAAATGTGTTCCCCTCTGAAAATCCAAAGTGGCCCCTGCAGACCTCAGCTTAACAGTGCAAGCTGCAGAGAGAGGTGGAGGCAAGTCGACTGTGGATAGATTTCTGAGTCAAGGACAAAACTTTGCTCGTGTGGTAAATGTGGAGCACAGAGCACCAGTATATCTTTTTAGAACAAAAAACACTTGATGTGTAGCTACATATCCAAGCAATTCAGGATCTCAGCCAATTATAAATAGCAGTTTTCTACAGTGTGAAAACACACAAGAAATTCCACAGCATGTGGAAAGGTCAGCTGTCTCTGCCTTTCATGGCAGTTTAAATAAACCTGACAGCAACTGTGGCGGCAAGAGCTGCCCAGCCTTTATTCTGCAAGAAGTGATGGGTGACGCTTATCTGTGGCATTGTTTCTCTTAAGTTTGGCCAAATCATTCCTTTATTTAACAATTTGTAATACCAATGACACAACCAAGGCAAAGAAAACCATTATAAGACCCAGGGAGAAAGTTAAAAACGTCTTTCTGCCACGTCAAAAGCAAGCAAGCAACCAAAAACTCCTAAAATGGACAAAAGTGTTTCACATATTTCTGCATGAATCCATGCATTATCTTATGTTGCACACTGACTGCATGGTGTTTAGTTTCCGTTGTGGCTAAACCAACGCTCTAATATATTACTAATTTAATTGCACGGCTGCTGATCAATGCACACTAATGTAGAAATGGCAGGATGTTGTTTCAGGAAGAAGGGCATGTGGGGGGAACATACAGGCATCTGACAAAGTCTTACCACATTACTGTCGATGTATTTCCATATATTTGGGGAAATGCATTTTCTTTTAGTCTGAGTCTGATGAAAGGATCAATATTGCGTTGTGAGCCCGACATGTCTAATAGCGTTCACTGTCTTCCCTGAGCTCGAACACAGTCTACCTGTCGCCCCCCTTTGTGTAGACCACAAAGGTACATTGTCTGCTGCTTTGATGGTGTTTGCAGCGCGGCTGTACAGAGGTAGGAGCTGCTGTTCCAGTGAGCCCACCAGCCGCTTCACCAGCTGCTTTCTGAATTCTTTCTGAGGTTCTGCAAAGTAAAAATAAAAAAGAGAGAATATCCTTCAGGTTTCAAACCTTTTACGTCAGCAGGTCGGCAGCGAGCGTTTATGCTTTTGTGACCTGGGGTCCTGCCCAGAGCCGACATGTAGAAACAATTCTAACAGTAAACATTAAAGCAGTACAGTTGTCCCTTTTAACAACAGTTGGTGACTTTGCTTATAAATTCAAAGGTACAAGCCCTGGAGATATTTTGTGTAGAGGTCAACTCTGGTGAAACAATCGTGACAGTTGTGACCTTTAACCTGCGAGAATAAACGGCTTCTCCAAAGATGCTTGGGTAAATGATCAACACTGCTTCCATGGAGACCTGTTCTAATCATGTCATCAACGTTTTAACAGCAATGGTCCTCACTGTGAACCAACCATATACATCAGAATGTCTTTATTTCTTTATATGTTGCTAGGAAAATGGAAAATACATGTAGCAATTTATTGACAGTCAATATTTGGTCTGCCCACCTTTATTTTTCAACACAGCCTGAACTCTCTCGGGCAGCGTTCTTGTTTAAATAGTCTTCAGGACCCCGAGCCTGTTGAAGGGGTTCAAAGCTCTTCCTTGGACTTTGGCTCTTTCGTTGTTTTCTCCCACCATGAGCCCACACTGCTTCAATAATGTTGCAGTCTGAGCTCCGAGGAGGCCAATCCACGACTGATAGTGCTCCATCATGTGTCTTTCTTTGACTTTCAGATCCTTTCATCTGCTGTGGATAGTATTTTTGTTTTTGTTGTATTTTTGTTTGTTAAGGGCACACTGTGCACACCATGTTTTAGCTAATCAGCATGTTGGTATAAAAAGACTATTATATGCCCATCAATCTGTGACTACAGGCTTCTTCACAGTGCTGCACATACTCCTCCATGAACCCTTCCTGGCAGTTTGTTCACCGATCTACCTTAGCAAAGCATTCTAGCTGGTGCCACCTTCACCCGTCTAATTCTTGCTATTGATGTCTGACTTTTGCTGGCTTGTCTTTGGTCCTTTGAACTCGTCTTCTTCAACATATTGCCAGGCTGTCACAGAAATGCCACACACAAGATTATCAGAGGTCTTCCACAACCTAGAAGACATCTTGCAAGTGAGACCTATGTCACGTCACGCCTATGTCACGTCACGCCTGCCCTTCTTTGTCATAAAGGATAGAAGCTTTTCTGTACTTGTGAATTGAAAAGGAACCACAGAATATGAGTGAGAAGTGTTGCTAGCAATGAGTAAGCAATATTTGATTATTGTGTACGCATATGTATCAAAATGTTCTCATTTTTACACTAAAATATGAGTAATGTTACTTTAATCTCTTGAAAATACATTTAGCTTTAAATGAATTGACTGGAAATGCCTACAAGGAATTTCAAGGGGATGTGGTTGCATCACCCAATCCACTCAAAGTGTCAAGAAACAGGGGAAGGATAATGGATCAGTATCGATTGCTATGTTATTGGACTGTCCTTGCCCCAAACTCTGTATGTGTTAGCTCTGAAAACACTTAAATTACTGATTATTTGTCACTGTGGACGAACAAATCGACTTTTCCCAGGAAGCTAATCAATGATCTCGGCTGCAATTAAATCCAAAGGCATCTGAAAAACAACAGGGAAACATGCTGAACGGGGGAAGTTAGTTACAGAAAGCTAAGTTCAAGGCACGCAGAAGTTCATCAGGAAATGAAGAGAAAAAAGCTGATGGGAGGAAAGTTTGATTGCTTCTATTTGACACTTTGTTCTGAGCTGAGACGCTAGGTTTGAAACCGTTCAATAAATTTGTGTTTTTTTTCTTCTTAAAATCACAATCTTGAAAATTGAAATTGACAAAGAAGATTTGCTTAACGTAATGAAACCTAAACTAACCCCCACTGTAATTCATGTCTTTGAGGCCAACTGTGTAAAGAGAAGTGTAATATGAGTACAAGATATGATAAATCAGCGCAAACAGTCACAACAACGTTTAAGTAAAGCAATAAAAAATATTTGAAGTTTGGCTTTGCATTTTGTTATAAAACTGCTGATTTTAGTTTGATAAGGGTGGGGGTGCTGGGTGGGGGGGGGTTGAGATTAATCAGGGAACAATAATAAACGGCCTGCATTTGTATAGTGCTTTACTTAGTCCCTAAGGACCCCAAAAGCACTTCACACTACAATCAGTCATTCACACACACTGGTGATGGCTACATTGTAGCACAACTGCCCTGGGGCGCACTGACAGAGGCGAGGCTGCCGGACACTGGCATCACCGGGCCCTCTGACCATCACCAGTAGGCAAACATGGGGTTAGACTGGGATCAAACCACCGACCTTCCGGTGAGGAGGTGACCCGCTCTACCACCTGAGCTTCAGCCACCGACTAATAACAACAAATACTGCAGTTAAAAGAAGATTAGGTCAGAGCCAGAAAGAAAGAAGGGTTTGTGGTTGGGGTGGGTTATAAAGAGGCTTGCACTGCATGCGCAACATCAGGGAGGATAAATATTGTAATCTTAAATATCACACAGATGAATCATGGCTGATGTGGCCTGGCATCAGCTCCTGTCAGCTGATCTACTGGGTCTGCTGGCTAAGTTTCCAGCCTGAACTAAAACTGTGCTGGATTTAATGTTAGGCACTAGCTTTAACACACAGAGAGACTTTTAATGAGGCGTTATGGTCTAAAAATTATGATAATGCGTCTGTCTCTAGCCGTTTTTAAAGGAGCATTTATTTTAAATGTCAGAGTACGTCTAGCAGTTACGTAAGTGGAATGTAAAATTGCCCCGGGCTCCCACTTAAACGTATTTAATTGGTAGTTCAGTCAGACTGAACTTTCTTTGCCTTGTTTTGTCACTATTTTACAGAATCCAATAAGCTGTAATTGTGTCTTACGTCCTTATAATGCAAATAATTTGCAGCCCTTAATTTGCCGGTGTCACCATTTTGCTGTTATGACAGCTCTGCCTTCTAGATTCAGTCCATTCCAACATACGTTTCCTTTTTTGCATTGCAGTAATTTCAGTCAAAGTAAAGTCTGGACTATAAGCCGCTGCTTTTCCCCACTCTGAACACTGCGGCCTGTACCAAGGTGCAGCTAATGCATGGTTGTTTTATGCCACCAAAAACATTTTGCCTCGTAACAGCAGTAGTAGTTCACAGAGGTCCAAAGAAATTGTGCGATAAATCAAGCGCACTTTCACGATTAAATTATTGTAAATCAGTCATTTGGATTCATCAACATGGAAAACAGTCGAGGAAAAGCACATGATGCAGCTTTTCAGTTAAAGGTAATCTGGTGGTTCAAGAAGCTGCTGCACGTAATCTCGGCATAAATGAATCGATGGTGAGATGGTGGAGACGCCAGCGTGAAGAAGACGACAAAAGCTTCCAGAGGTAATCATAGCAGATGGCCTGAACTTGGGGTAACGCTCAGGGAGCAGGCGGCTGCCATGTTTCCACCGTGCAGATGAGACTGAAGGCTAAAGCAACCACCAGGTGGCGCATGGTGGTGTTTTAGATTTGTGAGACGAAAAGGCCTGTCCATCAGGGGATGCACAACTCTGTCAGCAGCTCCCGACGACGACGAGGAGGAAGAGCATGCTAACTCCCGCACATTCACTCTAACAAAGATAGGGCCAGATGATGTCATAAATATGGATGACGTACCTTTGACGTTTGGCCTGCCTCTCACTCGGACTGATAATGAAAAAGGTGACTCGTCCATCACACTGAAAAAAAGTGGCCACGAGAGAAGCATTTTACTTTGTTCTGAGCTCAACATCCGGACTAAAGCTTCCACCGATGGAGATTTTGAAGCGGCTGCAATGCCAAAGGAAAAATCCCAAAAGAAATGGTGGTGAAAGTGAATAAGAAAGGCTGGAGGATGGAGAGCCTAATGAAGGACTGGCTCAGAGAGCGCTACGCCAACCGACCAGGGGATTTTATCACAGCAACAAGCATGGCTCATGGACAGCACGAGGGGCCACATACCAGCTTCAGTGAAAGCTGCCATCAAGAGTACAAACTCAATTCAAGCTTTGGTTCCTGGAGGCACCACCAAGTATTTGCAGCCACTGGACATGAGCGTGAACCGGGCATTTAAAGTGGCGCTGCGCCTGGATGGCGAGCGGCGAGAAATCATTTACCGAAACAGGCCGCATGCAAAGAGCATCTTTATCTCAAGTCTTCCAGTCGATCCTAAACTGGTGGCGCCGTCAAAACATCCGCCATCACCAACGGGTTTGAAAGGCTGGACTGCTGCGTGATGAAGAGTGTGCTCAAGTGAGAGCGACAACGAAGAGACTGGAGTGAGTGACCAGATTCAATTCAGACTCTGACGAAGAGGATGGTTTTAGTGTGCAGGAGGAAGATGAAGAATGCGATTAATGACTTTTCCTGGTAGGCTGCTGTATATATACGGTATATATTTTTACCAGTACGTATACTTAAAGGTAGCCGTGTTACCGGCAGCGTTTGGCATTTAATCAGATTCACTCTGTAGTCTGTAGAATTGACGGTAAATGTTCAGCAGGTATTACTTTTAACTGCAGTACAATCTTCTCAGTTTCACTCACCTCTTGGAATAATTGAAATTCCATTACTAAGTGGTGTTGGTGGTGTGATTACAGAAGGACCATCCATACATCCATGGTTTAGGTTTGGGTCTACGCAGAGGAGCCCAGGCTTTCTGCAGTTCTCCTGTGCTGAGGCATTCTCAAGCCAAGATGTAAGCTCTCCAAAGAGTCCCAAGGAGCTGCTTCCCAGGAGGACACGTCAGAAACACCTGACGTAGGAGGTGTAATAGTCACGTAAAAGTGTGGCTCGTTGGTCTAGGAGTATGATTCTCGCTTCGGGTGCGAGAGGTCCCGGGTTCGAATCCCGGACGAGCCCAACTGGTGTCTCTAATCTTGGGGTGGCTGTAGCTCAGGTGGTAGCTACTGATTGGAAGGTTAGTGGTTTGGTCTCTGCATGCCAAATGTCTTTGGGCAAGATACTAACCTGATGCGTCTGTCAGAGAGCAACTTGACACATTTAAATACACAAGACAACAGATTAAAGAAGGGGCTAAATTTGCAAGGCAACAGATTACATGTATATCTCAATATGCAAAGAAATATCGTGGCCACATTTCAAACTATAAATAGATGATACAGCATAATGAATGTTAGCAACTCTGAAAACATGACTTCTAATGAAGACTAGCTACACTACAATTGCATTCTTTCACTTTTGGTCATGGGTTATGTCATAACTGTGTGACAGCTTGACGTTCGCACCCTCTCATCATCACTGCAGAGCACCTTGGCTGCACCGAGACATTGAGTTCATGAACATAATGAAACGTCAGCGGGGAGCCCTGTGAGCATATATCTAAACTCTTTCTTGTCTTATCATTACTGTACACCAGCTTTCTTATCACATTCTTTTAACCCAGGAAATAAAAGCAGAGTTTCTAATTAAACCCTTTGAAACGTGCTTTTGTGTTATCGTACCAAAACAACATCATAAAAACACGCACAGCTACAATTTCACAGTTGGATGACAAACTAATCTCTACACGCCTCTTTGCAGTAACAACGGCATCTTACATGCATCTTCCTCTACCCACCCAGTGTCTGCGCCATCGCTCTCCCACCTTCGTTCGTATAATTATCCACCCACTCTCTTCTTTTCCTCTCCATCCATTCCTTTCTGTCTCAGCCTTTCACGGGTGCCCCCTCCACCTCTACCGCTCATCCTGTCGTCGCTTCTTCTCTGTTTTCTTCAGTCTGCTCCTTCCCAACATCATCTCTCCTAATCCTCTCCCCTGATGCGTCTTGTTTGTCTCAGTGGGTCCCTTTAATCCAATTACTTCTCTCCATAATGCTTGTGTCGTCTGAGGCCAACACTAAGATCTATTAGTAGAAAATAACCTAAATGAAGTTGGGCGGCAGTGAAAGCCAATAGAGATAACCTGAAATGAACGGTTACTCTGATGGCTTGTGTGGAAGAGAGGATAGTGTGTACGTATACTGCAGTTCACCTGAAAACAAAGGGCGCTGTATTTACAGGAAGTACAGGAGGCTGAATGGAAGCGGCGCTCGCCGCCCCGGCGATGCCTCTGGGCCGCTCCTGCACATTAATCACACAACCTTTGCTTATTGTTCCTGAGAGCAGTCAGTGTGAGGTTAGCTGCAGAATAATTTCATCCAAGTTTAGGCTGCATCTGTCATAATCATGTCAGGCTTCAGTGGGTTTAACACTCCCACAGGTGAGCGCTCTGTCAGGGCTGACATGTGTGACGTGTTTCACTCACTCAAAGGCCGCCCCATAAACATCACAGCAAAACAAAGAAGGACTCTCTCTATAATTCATTGGTTTCGAGACATTTGTTTCCTCTCATTTATTTTTAGACCCGCTCAAATAAAAGCAGTGAAAATCTTTCTCAGATGTCTAAGTGTGTTTTTGAAGATGTTTCCCTTTATTTGTGAATTCCTACTGAGTCGCATAACTGCGTACGCACAAGCAGAGAGCAAACAGCATAAGGCTGTGCCAGATGGGTTAGCATTCATGGGACAGTAGAGTTTATTTTCCAGACTCTTTGAAATATTGAGCACCACGCAGCTTCATACTCACGCATGCGGTTCAGTGTTTGCTCCTGTCTTTGTTCTATGCTCTGATTAATATCCTAATAGAGCTGCTGGAGTGTCAGTCACTGTGCGGGTGGGACCCTGACAGCGAGACATGTCGTGGAACGCGTGCTGATAATCAACATGTCGCACGTCATGTGACGTTTTCTGTCAGTGACAGGAAACACCGGCGAAGCTCACGGATCACTCGCTCGTTAGCATGTTCAGCCTAATGACGCGAATGTACCCACGAATGTGCGCTAGACAAGGAAATGTGGTGCATGCGTGTGCATTTGACCTCCCACAATCACTCCTGAGCCACGTTTGCAGCTGTGGCTAGCTTATTATCAAAGTTCTGTTGTGTGTGTTACTGGACGGAGTCAGAGATGGAAATAAGAATGACGAGTTAACAGTCTTTCAGGATCTGGCCTGAGATATGTACGGAAGCCCATTAATGCCAGAAACAATCAACATAAAGATGTTAACATGCTTCGGTAGAACGTAACAGTTAGACTGTCAGATCATTCGGTCCAACTTTTGTTTTAGTCAAAATGTTTTAATTAGTTTAAATGTTCAAACTTTGAATTTGTACCTTGTGTAAGTATCTCTCCTTCCATTCCCTCTGAGTGGCCGGCGCCGGTCACAGCATGAACAAACCAAAGTAATATTTTTTGATCTCTTTTTGTTTGGTAGTATTGATTGCACCATGATTGAGACTAAATCGTGGCTCCCATTTAATCAACCACAATTTTGACATTTTCTCTGTTGGAACTCTGAATATTCACTATTCTACAGATGATGAACACACTCTGAAAGTAATGTCCTTCAGAAATAGAAGAAAATCGAGCAAAGACCTGACAGAGGACCCGTCCCCGACCCGACCCGACCCCTCACTCGATCCATTACTGAAGCCTTGTCAGAAGTGGTCTCAGCAGAAGGGCGGCTGTCAAGAAGCCGTTCTTAAAGAAGGGAAACAAGGAGAAAAGTGTGACGGCTGAAAAGCAGTTCTTATTCATTCTATTTGTCATTAATATGTATGAGCAGAGAAGTGGAACAGTGAGTGTTTACGACCATCAATAAAACAAGGTGGAGGTTCTGTGGTGGGTTGGGGCTGTACTTCAGTCCCTGCTGTACCCGTACCATCACATTTTGATTTAACATGCAGTACCATCTGGAACATGTCTGACTGCCAGTGGCCTGATTTTCAGCACGACAATGATCCCAAACACACTGCCAGTGCAGTAGTAACATCCCAGAATAGAAGAACACACAGAATACTGTCAGTCATGGATAGGCCTCCCCAGAGCCTGGACATATTATGTCCCTTACTCTCCGGCAGGTCTTTGAACGTCCTTTGAAAAGCCTGGAGAGCTATTTTGAAGACTACTTGCTTAAAGAGTTCAGGCTGTGTTGAAGAACTAAGTTGGTCGTACCAAATATTAACTTTTAAGCTCTTTTTTGGCTTAAATGCTCCAACTCCATGTAAGTCTGCAGCATCTGAGTGGCAACAGCTTCAGGTTTCAGCATTTCACTGATTCCCAGCACACAGCTAGTGGGCTGGATCAGGTGACCCTGAATCCTCCCTTAGTGATGCTGTGATAGGTTCAGACTGCTGGGGGACTCCCATGATGCATTGAGTTTTTCATTTTCAGTCACCTTTCTCATTCACCATGTGTTCATAGATCTCCCTGCATTCAACCATACTTGTTATTAATCTCTGGCTCTCTTCCACAGCATGTCTCTATCCTGTCTTCCTTCTTTCACCCCAACCGGTGGCAGCAGATGGCCCCGCCCCTCCCTGATGGCCCCGCCCCTCCCTGAGCCTGGTTCTGCCGGAGGTTTCTTCCTGTTAAAAGGGAGTTTTTCCTTCCCACTGTCGCCAAAGTGCTTGCTCATAGGGGGTCATATGATTGTTGGGTTTTTCACTGTATGTATTATTGTAGGGTCTACCTTACAATGTAAAGCGCCTTGAGGCGACTGATGTTGTGATTTGGCGCTGTGTAAATAACATTGAATTGAATTTTTTAAAGAATAAAACACAGATGACATAAAGAGAGCTGCGACATGTGTAGAAATATTTAGTTTATTTTCTTTGAAAATTAAGCACAGACTGGACTGGTTCATGTCACTTTATTCTTTACATTATAATAAACATTATTGAGGTAAATGATTTCATTTTACAGGCACTCAAATGGAAACAAACTTTACTGCAGCACAAAATAGTAAAGCAAACATAGTTTTACGTTGTTTTAAGGTTTTTATTCCAGGTAGTGTGTCGGGGCTGTAACAACACACCTTCAGAAAAAAAGTCAGCTTCTACAGGAAGTGCTAGTTTGTGGTCCTTACAGAAGAAGTGCACCATTTGTCGTCCTAAAAGGAGCAAAGGGTTCTGATTGGTGGCTCTAAAATGCTTGATATGCAGAACTGTGAGCAGCTCCTGGTGGTCTGTGGATTCCTGAGGAAAACTTCTCCGGTTTCACAGCAGGTTTGTGGAGGTGGGTTCTCTCATTTTGTGCTGTGAGTGGTTGTGACGTGAAACAAACGCGGGTTCTCTCACCCGTTCTGATGTTGTTCTTGGTGTTGTTTGAAGGTGCCCTTGTGACGGAACATTTTCCCGCAGTCCTCGCACCAGTACGGTTTGTCTCCCGTATGGATTCGCATGTGACACGTCAGGCTGAACTGCCGACTGAAGGTTTGCCCACACTCTTTACAGCTGTACGGTCTTTCTCCAGTATGGATTCGCTGATGTTTTCTCAGGGAGCACGGCCGGGTGAACCTCTGCCCACACTCCTCACAGCTGTATGGCTTCTCTCCACTGTGAGTTCTGCTGTGTATTGTTAGGGTACGGTTCTTCTTGAAACTTTTCCCACACTGGTCGCAGCTATATGGCCTTTCTCCAGTAATAACTCTGTGATGATTTTTAAGGGAGCACGTGTGGGAAAAAGGTCTTCCACACTCCTGGCACCAGGGGGGACTCTCTCTGGTGTGGATTCGCTGGTGGACTTTCAGGGAAAATTTCAAAGCAAAACTTTTACCACACTGGTCGCAGCTGTATGGTTTCTCAGCTGTGTGCAAACGTATGCGGTGAGTGTTAAGGCTACATTTCAGAGTAAAAGTCTGACCACACTGTTCACAGCTGTATGGCTTCTCCCCAGTGTGACTTCGCTCGTGCTTCCTCAGATGGCACGACTGAGTGAAAGATGCCCCACATGTGTCACAGCTGTACGGTCTCTCTCCTGTGTGCACACGCTGATGGTTCAAGAAACCATTTAGTTGCGTGAAAGTGGACGGGCACTGGTCACAGCTGTACGGTTTCTTCCCGGTGTGACCTGAGGCGGAGTCATGGTGCTGAGAGCCACGACGTCTGGGTCTCTTGTAGCCACCACCAAGTTTCTATAACAAAAGAGGAAAAAGAAGTACTTGGTTTTAGGACTGCCACAAACCATCATTCTGATAGTGGACTAATCAGATCATCATCCATTGGACGTAAAGCGTCCAGCTTATTGCCCCAGCATGCATCTGCTCTTATAGAACTATCATTAGCTTACAGCTGTGAGTGTGTAAGCTATGTGCTAACTATGAATAAAGACAAGATGATAGTTTATTACATTTGAATGAAATGTGCAGATTGTTTGGGTGAAGTTGAATAAACGGAGCCGTCTGCTCCTTGCTATCTAAAATATAACAGGACAGCGGAGTATATTGTGTGTGCTGTGTGAAAACTATCACTTTAATCTGAGCCAAACCCATTTACTCAGTAACAAATAAAATAGTAACAAAGCCAAACATTAACATGTTTAAGTTATCGAAGTGACTTATATATCATGTTTAACCTGAGTAGTGAAAGACGGCGTTGGGTTTGAA
>VURO01031804.1:48102-70386 GCA_015108175.1 Pelvicachromis taeniatus | reverse complement strand
GGGGTTACATTTTAGAAATACTATACAATGATGTATTAAAAAAATAATAATATGAGTTAGGATCTTTAGGAGTTCCAAATACAGCCTTCATAAGATGCTTATAGTACCTCTTTAATTAAAAACACCCTCACTCCTTTTCTCTGCATTTGTCACTTCTCTCATTTCGTTTGTGTTTTGAAAAGCCATCGACACAGACCACAGAGATTCCCATTAAACTGTAAATAGTGGATGGACTATCAGAATAAGTGCATTGTTGTCATTATGCATATAGTACACACTCCCTGTGTTTATAAAGAACTGCCTTTTATTGTAAGCGTACTTTATTACATGGTCATTTTATACAGTTCTTTACCAGATCTCTGTGTTGGAATAGTAATATTCACAATTACCTGCAACATATAAAACCACTTGATATTTTTACAGTTTAACTCTGTGTCTTCAGAAGCTCCTGAGATTTCATTTCTATCCACGTGCAGCTTGATCTCAATTCTCTTCTTTAGTTTTTGTCTTTCCTGAACTTCACTTCTTTTAAAGCATTTTACCAGGAAAAGAAAAAAGAAAAGCCTGAATTATTTTTAAGCAAATCTCCCAAAATAGTGTTTATGTTAAACAGATGGGGGCCCTTCACTGGCCGTAAGGAAT
Organism: Pelvicachromis taeniatus; assembly: GCA_015108175.1. Classification (NCBI taxonomy): domain Eukaryota; kingdom Metazoa; phylum Chordata; class Actinopteri; order Cichliformes; family Cichlidae; genus Pelvicachromis; species Pelvicachromis taeniatus. The sequence continues at coordinate 69,744 of VURO01031804.1, read as the reverse complement.
ATAAGTGGTGTCTCTGGATAACAGAGTCTGAATAAAATATGAGGCCAGCAGAACAGAGAATTTATCCCAACACTCATGTCTCACCCACGTGAGTTTCACAAACAGATTTTGTCTTGTCATTTAAATTTTGTTCATGAATATTTTATCAGAATTGCAATACTTTGTTAATCCCAACAGAAATTATGCGTTTTACCAAAATATACAAATATTATATTTCACCTTATTCAGTATTTGTAGTTTTTCAGACAACACTCTACAGTTAGAAACCGTGAAGCCTTAGGAGAACCTGGGGCAGATGACCATGAGTGTGAAATTCACTTCTTTCCAGACTAGTATGTTTGTTCAGTCTCAATCCCTCCTGCCTTGAGATATGTGCTCTGTTCCATGTTCCATGTCAACCCTTATATTCTCTTTTCCACCCTCTAATTTAAATTCAAGTGTCAGCAATCATAAATCATATTTTAACAACAAAGCTTCTCATAAAACTAGTGTTTACACTGCAGAAAACAAGAGGAGCCAGCCAATACACTTGACCCCTTTCTATTGTTCACTCCATCATCAGCAGAGAGCTTCAGCACACAGAGAAACTGTGGGAAAATTAGTTTAGTGGGTGGCTTAAGTGTGAGTCAGGATCCCCCACAGAGAGGTCAAGTTATGTCATTTTGACTTGAATAGCTCCTTTTAACCAGCACTTGAAAAAGAAAAGCTATTTGAAGATGAGAGATTGTCATGCAGACTAATTGAACGCGTAATGCTGAGTCATTTTGTGCAGACACAATAAATGCATAAATTAAGAGGTTATTAAAATAATTGTTATTTGTATGGCAAAATTAATCAGGGTCCTCATTCAGACACTTTGCTGACATGTACCAGTGACTTTAGGTTGATGGAAAGGACTGTGTGTCTAAAGGGGGCTTTAGTGAGAGCACTTAGTGCACTGAGATGCATAAAGTTCAGAGAGGTAAATATGAGAGACAAGTATCATGTGGGTTCTTTCTAAGAGGTGTTATGGCATGTAACCAAAATTATGAAAAATAAACCACCATGTTGTTTAATGGAAAGTTCAACCGAATGGAATAAAAATAAAGCGATGTGCATTTAATCTGCTGAACCATCAACAGTCGTCTTATGGTAGCTTCTGGTTAGAGCTCATGCATTTAGCCGTGTGAGCGAGACGTCCATTAATGTAAGACTTGGCACAAATGGAGCCAGACAGACCAAGATCAGATACAGCAATTGCCTAAACAGGTTTACAAGTTGCATTTTCCTTCTGCAAATATACTGCAAAGTCATTTCTGAGCTGAAGTCACACATGAATATGTAATAACAAGCAAGGTAAGAGACACCGGTCCTTAAAAGTAAAATAACAAGGAAATTAATCCAGTGAACTGCATCATTTAAAATTCTTGCAAAAAAAGAGTGTGTGTGTGTGCGTGCGTGCATGCGTGTGTGTGTGTGTGTGTGTGTGCGTGCTCTTTGCAAACAAAAATTAACAATTACATACAAGAAAACACAAATCAATGTCAATGAGGCTGAAAAGCATGAAACCAGCTGTGAGTATAATCACCCCGCAGGTATGTGTATGTCACTTAAATCTGACAGTTTTGCAGGTTTTCTCAGTGAAGACAGAAGTTGATTAAATCAAAACACTGTCTGCCATTTCAGTGACACTAGAAATACAAAAGAACAAAGGTGGGGAAGGCAGACAACTCCTCAGTGACTGAGATTTTAAAAAGCATCCTCAGAGTGTAGTTGAAAAATTGTCTCTGATCTCCTTTTTTTAAACTACTGTCACCATCAGAATTAGCAACAACCTGTTCAGTTCAGTAGGAGTCTCTTTTTGCGCTATCCTTCCAGACAAGTGAACACTTCTGTCTTTGCTCGGGTGACAGCCAGAAACACACGGGTTGTACACTAACTTCATAATACCTGAAAACTTCCCGTACACTTTCACATGCAGGAGTTTTTCAGCTCAAGTTGTGCTTCCATCCAACACGACTGTCAAATATTCGGAGCATTTTTTTCCGATTCTTTATACACTAAAATTCATTTTGTTAAAATGAGCAAAAGAGACACACCGCTTTGATCTACCATGGTTTTACAAAAAAATTATTAGGCTGGTCTTTATGCCTGTCTATTTATTTTTTATTTATCTAACATTTGTCTTTTTTTCCACTTTCGTTTTCTCTCTCATATTCCACTCCTCGCCTTCTTTTTGTCACTCCTCCCACGCCCTTAGATCCCGCGGCGTCCTATTGCGTTCACCGGAACTCTTGCTACGAGTCTTCCTGGCGCTGTCCTGTGCTTGGCGGTACTTCTCTATCATGCTCTTGTGTTTCCTCCTCAGCTTGTCATTGCACCACATCCTCTCGCAGTACTCCTCGACGTGCGGCAGGTTCGACGGCCCGATGAGCTGCATGATATCCTTGAACCATATGCGCGACTGGCCGATTTGGCTTGATGAACCGCCCCTGCTGTACGTGCTGCAAGGCATCCAGGGTCTGAAACTCCCTGTAGACCGGTCTTTGATTGAGTCAGAGTTTCCTGTGTTGCCACGCGACATGAGCTCATCCACGGTCTCCCCTTGGAGGACTTCGAGGGTGATGCGGGCCAATGTCTGTGCGAAGCCGTGCTCTCGTGAGCGGCAGATGTAGACGCCTTCATCTTGGTTGAAAAGGTGACGAAACAGGAGACCCTGATCCGTGGACATCACACGGTCGTCTAGCTTCACCTAAGTGTGGCAGATAGGAAATATGTGTCTGATATGTGATACAACAACATATTGATGACCTCACCAAGTCAATTCAACCATCACTGCTTTTCAGTTGAAGTTTGCTCATGACTCAGCTTCAATTTGTGAAGTCATAATGATGCAGTGCAATGGAAATAACTTTTCACAGATTTGGTTAAATCTCTATTGACTAATAAAAGTGCTAATCAAGAAAACATGAAAAAGTTAACTGGCACTTTATATATAACTGCAATCAGACCCTTAACCTAACTAATTTATTGCTATATATACAATGTTTTGTTTGTCCGATGGTTAATTGTTGATTTCTGTGTGTTAAAGTTTTAAAATAGTGTCCAATAGTGTGCCTGAAGGAGCAGAAATGTCTAGTTTTGACCAGGATTTGACCTTAAATAGCACATGTTTCTCAGGGCAAATACCACAGAGGCATTGTTCTTTAAAGAAGTAAACACTGAACACTGCCCAACAATGTGTAAACACAGTACAAAGAAATGAGTACAAAAAAGCTTTTAGTCTTCACTTCACATTATGAGAAAAGAGAAAGGGAGAACTGTTTGTATTGTTTTCTCAGCTTGGATTGCAACATCAAAAATATATCATGGGATCCAGTCACTGTTTTTATTTTTATTTTTCTTCCGTTTTCTTTCCTCACATTCTCTAATCTTTCCTCAGTGCCACCCAAAGTCTCTCTGCCAACCCTATTCATTTCTACATTTTCCTCCATCTACCTCCCAACTCCCTCGTCAGATCCTATCCTTCAACCATCCTTTGATGCCAACAAAAACATGGCAGCCTTGTCAGATATAGTGGCAGCCAGATGTTTATTTGCAGGAAAACGGAGAGGGGTGGTAATGCTTTAATACTTGCATGGCTGACCACGACACTCAGTTTAGCTTGGAGGAACATGACCTCAAACGGTTGAATGATTACTGTGGGTTTGGGCACACAGAGTAACATAATTTTCTGACTTAAACAGAAAAGAAAAGACGGTATTTAAGTCTCAATGACAGTGAGTGACACTTTCAGTGGCATGTGTTCAAGGTTTGCAGAGAATTCCGTTTATGGAAGAGAGAGAGAATGATTGTACATTTTGCTTTGAAATGCAGCTGCTTAATTTCAACCACATGCCAAATGGTTGTCAACTGTATCAACCACGTGCCAAACTCACACTCAAGTCTAACTTTTAAAGGCAATTACTCAAAACATTCTTTGCCAGAACTTTTATTCCACCCCTCAACTGTTTGCCAAAACTTACCCACCTTCATCCTATTTTGCATGCAGTGACATTGACAGGCCTTTTATTGTGTTGATTCTAACCTGATTATGGTTCACTGGTAATCTTACCTCTTCCTTGTGGTCATCACGTTGGACCAGCCAGGTGACAGTTGCTTGTGGGGAGCGAGGAACACACTCTAGGAAGGTGCTGTTGTTCTCAGTACCATAGACCACTCTGTCTTCTGTTACATCAAGGTCTTCTTTTTTTAAACAGAGAGTGACAAATAGTTTATGAAAGAATGAAATCCATCCATCCATCCATCCATCCATCCATCCATCCATCCATCCATCCATCCATCCATCCATCCATCCATCCATCAATTGATTCCCTCCTAAATGACTGAGCTCTTCACTGTTATCTGACAATGTGAGCCCAGACATTTGAAGGGAAGTACCACTGCCTGTATCTGGGTTACATTCTCTTCAAGGACACCTTCTACTGTACAACATGAATAGGACGAAAATAAAGATAAATATAAAGACCTGAATATTTGGTGTGTAGTCACAGACAATATGATGAATAAAATAGAACTTTGACTGACGTACTCAAGAGTTTGTCATGTGACCCCACATAAACAATGAAGAGATGGAATCTGAAAACCTCTGGTTCTTGAACACTTATGTAAACAACCTCACACTTGGGCACAAAGAAACCTCGGTTCACCAGGAGGGTGTTTGGGAGGCGTCTTTCATCCACGCACTCCCTTATACTTTGTGCACTTAGATAAGAAAACACACACACTCTTTCTATCCCATTTCTCGATGATATCATTCCTTTTTCTTGTCTGGCTTCACAGTTTTTCTCACCCTGATCACCAATATCAACTCAGCCATTTTCTGCCAGGAACTCAATATATTAGCTGATATTTCTATTTCACAAATCCCAAAGCATACACTATGAGAACTAATCTTAAATGATTGCTAGGTTGTTTTATGCATGAACAATATTGTAGAACCTCTGTCTCATATACTTGACAAATATGTCTCAGTCACATGAGTAAAAATAGGACGGCAATCTCCGTTTGACTAGGTAAAATCAGTGCTTACCCTGAGATTATATAGTATTTTTTTGCAGTCGGAGACCAATTGCAAATAGTTGAGATGACCACTTTCAATTACAAGCGGATTACCGGGTGGGACCTTCAAAACTTCAAACAATCACAGTTCAGCTTGGACTGGCTGGGCTCTTAAATAACTGCAGTCTCATTTTTTTATGCACAGAGAGTGCCAGGAGGTTGCAATCAGCGTGAGTCAGTCTGCAGCGAGGTGCACAACACATCTGCAGCATATTGTTTTGCAGTAGGCGACTTGATTCAACTGGTTGGATTCTGGTTATATTCTTATATAAAAGTTTCCAAGCGCATGTGTTATTTTACAGTTTTTGCACCTGCATCACTATATTTTGTTCAAAACAGACAAAATTACTGTTTCAAATCTTTCAGGTCCTGATTGGACTCTGAATGTGACCAGTTAATGTTGATTTCTGTGTAATTTCTATGTAGGGCAACAAGATTTAATCAGATTACATGTAACTGACCATTTGATCATTTAAACTAATCCAAACAGCTTGATGACTAACTCTGATTTATTAGCTCTTGATTTTATTGATAAACCAAAGTTGCTTTAAAGATTACTGGTCACTGATATTGTGAATCAACCATTTCGAAGGCAATGAGATCAAATTCTTTGAACCGAGAGAATAATTTTAATTTTGGTAGAGCTGTGGTCGCCTACCACTGTTTTACCGATCTCCTAATATAATCTCTATGGTACCACATTCATTCATTCTTTCAAACTAAAAAAGCTGGCCTTTGATTTCTAAAGAGAGCTGCAGTATACAAAAGACTGACATCTCACTGGTGTCTTTCCTGTCTACTGCTAAGTCTCTTGAAAAGCATTTTTATGCATTTTTCAGGTGACTGCCACTTTGATGTTGTGGAATGATCAGCAAATTCAATGTTTTTTGGGCTTGTGAAATATTGCCATACCTTACACTTCGTTAAGACGCGGTTGTAGCTAGCATAGTTTAAAAACCACTCCATCTCTAGTTTCAGCTTTCCCATGATGGATTGGTTAACCACCAGTCCATGATGTCATGTGGGCTTTGCTTTTAATCATGACAGCTAGCCCTACTAGAATATGAAAATATCAATTTAGTAAGCTTTTGTTTATCCAGCGATTGTAATGCACACTAGATCACAAAAACAAAGACTACTTGATTCAGTGAAGCCCAGTCAATGAAGGGGTATGTGACAGATGATTCGATTGTTTGACTTTCAGAGAAAAGCCTTACAGTGGTTACTCCAAGAAGTCACTGTGGCCAGTCCCACATAATCAACAAAAAAGAAACAAAACAAGGGGCAGAGTTACAGCCAAGCTTACCACTGAGATTCTGATCCACACACTGCAATGCAGGGTTTCCATGTCTGATGTCCTGTCTGCGGTAGCGTCGTTTGCTGTTAGGAATGAATCGCGTACAGGACGATCCATCCCATGCACAGTAAGGGTCTCTGGCAAGACAGCATTCAGCACAGGCTTTCCCGTAAGTCTCACAGCGATGGAGCTTCACCTGCGCCACACCAAGTGGAGAGCCCGCATACAAGGCTTGCTGTTTGAAATGATGAGGAGAAAAAAGGCATCATGTAGACAACACTGCGTTAACTGACAGAAGCAGGCACTGAAGGTAGTAATTACAGTTAGATAAACTCACCCTTTTCACAGATATATCCAGTGATGTAATTGGAGTTGGCACCTGCAATAATGAAAATAATTAACTTCTGTTATTCCACTGAGAGGCTTAAAGAAGAGTCAAAACAGATGCAATTGAAAGTGAAGAGCAGAATGATTCATTTTACAATTTATAAACCAGATTGTTGCACAGTTGCTGGATACGATCATCTGCAAATTAGTCTTAGGATGAGCCCTACAGTATATTATCACAGAGTGTATATTTAACATACTTAATGGAATAAGCCTTACTTTAAAGACTTGTAGCTCCTCCAGTGTGATTTCCTCTGTCTCTAGACTGTTTCCATTGTTTAGTGCAATGACCTTCAATACTGTACCGATATCTGGAAGAGAAGCAGAAAAATCAAAGAGCTACAGGACAGGCATAGTGTTGTCTGCTCCAATAACTCAGTGTCTGTGCCTGTATGGCTAAAATGGATCTGGATGGCTAAAAGTTATGGACCTACCTGTGCCAATAAACATGACATCATACTGCCCGTCCTCCGCCTCAACACGATCCACCACTATTTGTTTCAGCTTATAAGGAATGTTGGCCTTTACAAGCACAGGGCGACGAAGGGCTGGATACACCGGCCGCCACATCAACGGGTGGCTGCGGGCAAACTGCAGGACTGAATCTGGGAAGTCCTTTGTGCTGCCAAACTCTCTGCCAGGTTGGTTGATGATTTTGCTGGGGCACTGGAGAGATATGAGGGAGATAAGAAAGACAAAGAAAAAGAGAGAAAAATGAATGATGACAACTGATATTCAGTCCATAGAGCAAATTGTTGTTTGGCTAACTGATGGTCATGACACGAGGAAGAAATCTAAATTCTTGCCTTTTCCACATTGGCTCTAAATTCCCAGCATTTTCTTGCATACAGGGGGTGTGCTTTCGGTAAGAACTGTGGGCTAATTATCGTGTAGAAAACTTCTCAGAAAGCCCTCATTAAGAGTTTTATTGTGCCTGAAAACTTTGGATGAAAGTTCAGAACCACTGTTGTAGCTTAATGTGCATGGAAGCAGTTTGTTTGCCAAAAAAACAAAGAAAAAAAATCCAGCTATTTGTGTCTGTGTAACGATGAGAAAATGAATGTGCTAGGAGATTCTGTAAAAAATTAATAGTGCTGAAAACAGTTCAAATGAAAGCATTTATATGACCTGTATGACCTCTGGGTTTGTTTATTTGATTTAGATCTGCAGTTCTCCATGAAGCAGCTAAAGGTTTTGTGACACACACCGACAGTTTCATTAATCTCCATTACAACTCTTTTACACTAGATTTACGGGTGAGAAAATGTCAGTCAACAAATACCTGACCCCGCCATCGCTGCTGGTGGTCAAAACCACTGAAAAGCAATGGCTTGTTCTGCGCTTCCAAAACTGATTTACCTTCTTCAGACTGTCACTTTGTTTAGTTTTCTCTTAAGCTTTGATGGCATTCCTGTCACAGCTAAAGGATGATGCAACCTGCTGTGGCTCTTATTAAGTTCAAGTACTTCAACAATACGCATGTAGGGCTTGACCTCTTCTTTACAGAGGTCTTTTCTTTCAAGACAAAGAAAAGAGGTTCTCAAGACTGCTGTCTGGATGTAATATACAAATGGTCACCAAAGACAACAAGAGAGTACTCAGTGGCTCGTTTCAATAGAGTTACTTTACTGAAGTGCAAGTGCTGCAACCAGTTTTATATTTTGTTCATCAGTTCAGCTTGCTCATTTCAGTTGAGTTTTCGTTTGTTTCAGGTTAAGTTTTAGGGTTTTCTATTATTATAATTGAAGGTATTGTAACACAAACATGTGTAGAGATTCCAGTTCAATTGTAATTCGAGTCCAATATATATACTCTATATATGAAGCTGCTGAAGAAGATACGTTTGAAATTCAAAGAAAAAAAAAGGTTGCAGTAGTAACGGTTTTGCTAAAAAATCTTAAATTGAAGTTGAGAAATGGAAAGAAATAAAATAGAGATTAATGAACTTATACATAACGGATTCATGAGAGTCCAGTTTCGTATTTGATCACATTATAATAGAAGGTATGGTATTGTTATACTGTATTGCGTGTAATTGTCTTTCCAGACTGCACTTCCATGTGGGGGGAATATAATTACTACTGCTTATCACAACAGTAACTGATCCACACAATGGCTCTGGAATGGCATAGATCCAGTTTCAGAGGGGGGATTTGAGCTGTGCAGGGAGGTTACCCTCAAATATGCACAAACTATCGATGCATAATTTTTCTGAGTATGCTTTCCAAATCACACTGGTTATAATATATTCCAGAAGATGTGGAATGTATAAGCTAAATCCTTCAAAGAGAATAATGAAAACTCATTAACTTCAAATGTTTATTGTACAGTTTAAAATGTGAATGTATGGCTTTGCTGTAAATTCTCCTAGCATACCTTCCAAGCACAATTTCAGATAAAACATGGAGCAAAATCAACTGGTGGCATTTTAATACAGTAGAATTGACCTCACACTTAACCGTAAACATGGTTTCTGAACAGAAATAAGTATACTTCAAATGCATCTATTTTGGACCTGCTCAGCTTACACATTGATCATTGAATGCTTGTGCAGCAGAGGGAACGTCACTAATGTGTCTCCACTCATCTGTTTGCACTTCAAGTAAAACCTAAACTGAAAAAGTTCCCAAGTTAATACTCGACCTATCTAAACTTTGCTGCAGCAGCTGGACTGCCTCATGTCTCCATTTAAAGTCCACCAATAAATAATGAGAGGGAAATGATGTATGTTTGACACGCACCTATTAATTTATACTATTACTGTATATGTTCACGTGTCAAGCATATGTTGTGTGACTTTATATCCTAAAGAATCACCTGCATTTTCACCCTTTTTTGACCTCGGAAGTTAAAAAAAACAATACTTCATACTAGACAGGTAAGATAGGTTGGTGTGGGCAGATGTGGGCTGATTTAAAGCATTAAAAATTTAACTTTAATGGCAAAAAGCATGCTTCATCCCATTTGACTTCACTGTTCTATAAAGATCAAGAATTAAGATAAAGTTCAAGATAAAATTTGAGACTTTCGTGATGAAAATTTTAGTAAAGATGTAAAAAAATGTCCGAAAACATGAGGTTAATAAATCTATCAAATTCCATATCTGTGCCTTGGTAGGATTACCTCAACAGCTCTAGTAAAACTGTAATAAAAAAGATCCCCACGTCATTTGGTCTGCTGGAAACAATTCTGGTGAAGTTTAAACACAGAAACATCTCAATCCAAGATAAATATCATGAGCAGATAAATCAACTAAATCTGAAATTAACTTCCATTTTCCACTCTTTTATGTTTTGACAGGTGACTTAAGAGACGATGATGGGTAGGATGAAGCTTAAATCTGTTTCAATGAAAAATCCATGGAAATAAAAAGGACTTTAGTGTTCTGTCGGTGCAAGTGAAAAAGAACAATGTAGGTTATTGTAACTGAGTTTAAGAAGACAGGGTGAGAATTTTTAACTGCAGCCAAATATCAAGCCAGGAATAAAAGCAACCCCACTCTTCCCACCATCTGTGCCTCCTCCGGTCTGCCCTGAGCCATCACCGTTTTCTTTCTCCTTCTCTATTTCCTTTTTCCTTCTCTTACTCGCAGATTAAGGCCAAGACATTCCTGTTAATCAAAAAGTTTGTGTGGAGAAACCACAGAGGTGTCTGCTCTGTTCTCACATAATTCATTTTCCTCCTGCCCCCATACCTCCCATTCACTATGGTAATGATGTTGCCTACACATGTGTTTGTGTGTATAACAACACTGAGTTACAGCGATGTGGCTGCGAGAACTTGACAGAGCTCTGCTGAGTGTCAGGATGTTAACCAGGAGAAGGGTCTGCACTGCGTACAGTCACCACAGCTGCACCTCCGTATACAGTAGTTTAGTTTACCGACACGGAAACTTTCTACACCTCATTCTTAATGTTGTGATAGCTCTTCTTTCACCTCTGTTTTAGTACACACAGGAGCCAAGCAACTATTATTATTACATACACACCATTACAGTCCGTGGTTTTTTTTGCAAAATAAGTAATGAATGAAAAAATTGAAGTGTCAAACCACATTCAGATATGTTTCAGCTACTGGACGAGAGTTAATTTGCAAATGTTATGAGGAAATAGCATCAGTTAAGTCAGTTAACCAACAGTCAAGTTTTGCTATCACTAGTTTTTAGTAAAGTCCTTTAACACTCCGTTCCAAAAAACATGGTAAAACATGGTAAGAATAGGTGATTCTAAAAAAAACCCTCAAAATTAAGACTTAAGCACAGCTGACAATAACAGTTAAGTGAGGCGTCTGCATTCAGAAAGTCTTTGCAGCTGGTTCACCAACACTAGTTATGATTATTATAGAAACAGATTCTGAATTTCATTAGAAGTTGCAATTCAGGGATAGAGTATTTCCTCATAATGTTGGCATCAACAACATGCATTACGTTTTTGGGAAGCACAGCACGGTCATTGGTATTGTTAATGCTGGACAGCAACAATGCTCAAGTAACTTTAAAATTAAAAATGATACATTTGGACCTCAATCACTCACCACGCCTGGTCTTGGATAAGGAACCCTGCCTTCATAAGCACCCCATTGGTAGTCAGGACCCTCTTTATGTGCAAAAGGTCCGTTGAAAACTTCTCTGATATCAGTCATGCGGTAAACACACACAGCAAAGCCCTGGAATACATTACTGTGAAGAAGAGAATGGAAATGTATAGTGTTGGAATATAACATATCCAAAAATCATGTTACTGAGTCATTGTAAGGATGTTGAGTGCACATTATTTTGAAAGTTGAGCTTTTTGCATGTTTACCTAATGGTGCTAAAGATTGCATAGACATCTGGGTTCCTTTCATCCTTGGTCCTCATCAGGAAAACATCCTCTGTTTTACCAAAAGACAATGTCAATGTGTGCGTGGGAGTATAAGCATGTGCAGATATGATACACTGTTACATGCAACCACATGAAAATTCTCATACAGATGGTGTGTGTGTGCGTGTGTGTGTGCGTGCGTGCATGTGTGTGTCTGTCTCACCAAGTTGGTTGAAGTGAGTATCGATTCCATGAGGTCCGGGTACAGAGCAGACGAGTCTGGCTTTGATAAAGGTGCTCCACTTATTGACCAGCACTCTCTGACCGCCAACATCATTCTGGCTCAAAATACAGAAAATCAATCTATACACAGCTGCATATTTATTTCCAAACACACATCATTCATTGTTTTGGCTCTTTACCCCCCCCCCCCACTGGATGTGAAGTGAAAAAGATGATGAAAGTGCTTCGATTTAGGATTTTCTGATCTCCAACAAGACAAATTTACTCATAGCTCTTCAGTTTATGTGTATGTGTGGATGCGTATAATGGTGATTAGCTTTGGTAACTGGCTTTCTGGCAAAAAATTACTATAGTAGTGTGGATGACATTTGTCTTGGAAAGAATTGGAGGGCTGAGAAAGAAATACTACTTGCATGAGGAAGAAAAAAGAAAGATGGAGAAAAGGGGAAGACATGAGAAGGAGAAAGAAGGTTAGATGGTAAAAGTTTAAGTGGGTTTTTGCCTGAGTGATCCAAACTTTACTGACACAGTCTATCAAATTGAATGGAAACCCCAGCAGCTGTGTGCGTGTATTTGTGCTTGTGTGTATTTGTGTGTAATATTTTATGCATGCCTGTATTTGCGTGTGCTGTTACAGTGCAGACATGGGTTTATAAGGCAAATCATTGCGTGAAAGAATGTTACAGAGCGTGTAGGACAGATGGAGATCATTGTTGGGAAATCTGACATCTGTGTGCATTTTGGAACGAGAAACAATTCGTATACTTCTAAATTTCACGATCAACCTTGGGGAAAGTAAATATTTGATCGCCCCAAAAGAAATTTGTCTTTTCCACAAGGTAGTTTATGACTGACATAATAGGAGGATAAACCCATAAAACCATTACCTTCTCTCCTGGAAAATTAATTCTGCAGACATCCACACTATGTGGCCATATACTCAGAAAGTCCCCTGCATCTGTACAGTGTTTGCTGCACAGTATTTAGCTCAGTGTTTCTGTAGCTTATCAATGACCCAAAATATGAGACTCCTCTGGTGCGCCTTTGCAATCCCATCTTCAAGTGAAATATCCCCACAAATGTCTTATTCCTGGGACAGGATATTTGAATGGTCTCAAGGAAGTGCATGTCTAGCTCACCTGAACATCTGGCTTCTCTCATCCACACCTATCAACAAACGATCTTTCAGTGTTTCAGCATATGTATGTAAAACTTTTTGGAGTCTCCTAAGTTAATGAAACTTTGTTTCTCTGTCTTTCTGTGGAGCTATATATGGTATGTGTATTTTATCAATCCTTATATAGTTGTAGATATCTTAAAATGTCAGGAACAAAAGTGGGAAGGAAAAACTCCTTTTTAGCAGGAAGAAACATCCAGCAAACCGATTGTGGGTGAGGGGCGGAAGACAGAGCAAAAACACACCATGGTAGAGAGCCATGGATTAATGATAAACACAAAGAGTGAAAAGAGGTGAGTGAGGATGAAAGACGCATCATGGAAAGCTCCCACATTCATGGATATCTAATCCAGCCCCAACTATATGCTTCACTAAAAAAGAAAGTTTTAAAACTAGTCTTAAAAGTAGAAAGGGGAGTCTGTCTCCTGAATCCAATGTGGGAGTTGGTTCCTGGTTCCTCAGAAGAGGGGACAGAAAGCTTAAGACTGCCTCCCATTCTACTTTTACATCCTCTGGGAACCACAGCCAGCAGTCTGAGCCTGATGAGCTTTATTGAGGCGGCATTTACAACTTAATTTCTAATCGTTAACAGAAGAATTTACATCATATATAAAAAGCGTCTGGCGTATCTTACCGCACACACTCGTCCAACTCGTGTGTGTATGGCCCCCTCTCTTTCTCCAGCCTCTGTGGCCTTTTCAGTAAAGAAGAAGTACACCTTATCGTTGTCTCTGTCATCATTGTCCGGGACGAGGTGGGCTGCAATGAACTTGGGATCTGTAAGGTTGAAGATGGAAAAGAGTTGCATGTGGGAGTATGAGTAAACTGGGTGATCAGTTTCAGCATCTTTATAGTAAAACTTTGCACATTTCTGACACACTTGCTGTTGTTTGTTTCTTCTTCTTGTTGACTTCACTTGTTGACTTAGCATTGTCTTATATTATCATTGTATTGTGGAAACACTTGGCCAAAGAGTGAAACATTACCATGAAGGAGTTTCTGGTCGGTCTCTGTCCTCATCGTGGAGCGACCACCCATGCTTCTGAATATCACAGAGTCTCTTCCCAGGAAATCTGCTGTCAGTCCTGTATACAGCTCTCCACCTACAGAGAGACAGGAAATGTTTAAAAGAAAGGGGGAAAAAAAGATGATGAGAAGAGCAGAGTTTACAGAAAATAGTTGCAAGAATGTAAAATGAGGCTAATTAGTAAATAAAAACAGAACGGCAGCAAAAAATAATGGGTGAGTTTGAGGTTTAGGTAAATGAGGAACATAGATGTAGGACAGGAAAGAAGAAAATTAACAAACCCAACACAGAACACACAGGGAGTGTAATTTGAAACCTAAGCATCCTCCACTGAGACCATCAGCAGTGGATCAACTTTAAGTTTCAGCTGCTCCAAAAATGCTTGCAAGTGGAAATAAATAACAAAATCCCTCCTCCAGCACATTTTTCACAATATATTTTGGGAAATCCTCAGCTGTCGGGGGTTATCGGTCACAAGACAAGACAGCAACCCCAAATGGCTATAAAACAATCCACTGCAACTATCACATAATGAAGAATTATAAGAGCGAGTTTTTCATAGTAAACCCGGGTTGTTTTCAAAAACACAACTGTTTTTAATTTTTCCCAGCTGGTGTAGAAACTGAATCTGGTGACAGACTGCTCTCCTGTGACCTTATGGAAAGTGAAAATTAATTCTTCTTATTTTATTTGGCCATGATAATAGTATTAGAAACGCACAGATACTGCTTTACCGTACAGCGAGACACGCATGCAGTCCAACCTATGTGGTATGACATAATCGAACCCGCAAATATAAACACACGGACATCATAATGAGTGCTGACAGGTCGTGGGGAGTTGAGGGTTGCGCGTGTTGGGAAAAGATCCTAAAACTGAGGAGGAGACATCTCTGAGTTGATAACTGATGAAGAGGATTTTCATCAAGTTTTTATCGTTTCGTTCTCAGCGTCTCTGTTTCTCTTTAACGCTCTCATTCAGAGCTGCAGCGTGTCGGCCGAAGCTCTCTGTGTGTAATTTTTGTTTCTTTCTTTCATTATTTGGTTATGGCTTTAGGGATACAAAAGAAGAGGCTTTAACGTGAAGACAAAAACAGGCATAACAAAACCTTTATGGTTTTGACCACTAATGATCACTGAGGCCAGCAGTCAGATGGAAAGTCAAAATCAGTCGTGTAACAAGAGTCTGAATTCAGTCTGTCATCAAACACATCCTTGCTGACCCAGAGGGGAGCTGGAGATCTGCTGACTGCATTTTTTAGATTTTACCATTGAAACTGACAATGAATCCTAAACCTTTAACAAATCGCTATCCTCTCCCAGCATGTACAGTATGCTCTCGTCTCTATCTGTTACTATTTCTATGACAAATGCTTTTGTGTCTCTTTTTCTGTATGCATGTGACCACTGCAGTATCACTGCAGATGTCCAAACTACTATTTGGCTCTAATTTGCAGTCTTCCTGCCAATTACAGCGCACTGAGGGATGAATTCTGATGCTGAGAGCGCCCAGCTGTGGAGCCAGAAAGGGATGTATATGTGCACACACGCACACACACACACACACTATATATATTTCCACCCTTAGTGGATCCTGGGATTGTGTGTCATTGGCATAAATCAGCGTTATTTCACAAGCCCCAGTAAATACCTCGTGACATTTAGAGAGAAACACCCAGAACTTTTCAACCTTGCCTGGGGGGTGGGGGGTTAAATAGTCAGATGCGGCGAATGAATTAACAGCTGTGCCACAGAGGCTTATGAAATTGATATTTTGTTGTGCAACCCCTTTGATGGAAAATGATGACGCCTAGAACACCCCCTACTGGTTCTTTAACCTACTCTCTCTTTTCTGGCATGTTTACCTTTACTCTGACAGCAAAGAGGCAGACAGTAAACACGGAAAGGAAAAGGCGAATTGACACGTGGCAGAGCAGTCTGTGTTTTAAATGTTTGGAATATGTCAGCATAATTGCTGTACGACAAAACATCTAATGAATCTTAATCGGGTGCCCTCGCCATATGGCTTCATAAACCACTCAGGAAGTTGTTTAGAAATGTAGACCAAACAATACTGGACATACCACTGAAGGTGCTGGCGAAGGGGAAGCTGGGGTCATGTGGAACTCTTCCTCTTCCATTTTCCACGTTCAGAGGGTCCATAGTGAACACGTGCTGTGGAAGGAAGACAGTTAGTGTTCAATTAAGTATAGCTGATAAAATGTATCAGTGTATTGATGTTTATGTTCTCTTCAGAAAAATGACAACTGTCTTGCTTCAAAACTCAACCTAACACCTGAGATTAACTGTGTTTCTGAGGAAAAGCTCAGCAGGTATGTCTCCAAAGCAGAGCAAATGGGATCTTGTATAAAGGATTAATTTTTCAATAACTGAAAGGCCATTGTTCTTCCTCTCTGTTCCATTGTCGACACAAATAAAAGAAACCAGGGGCTGGTTTTAGTTTCACCGGGTGTTACATTTATTTGTCCTTTCAGCGAACCCGGCGACTGTCTGAGACTGACGGCGCTGTCTGAGATAAGAGGAAATGCAGGATCAGAGCAGTTGCCAGGGTTCAGAGAAATTTCCCACCCTGTTCCCAGTGCAGATTATTCCTTAGAGCTGTGGATTTCGAAGAGCCAGGAGGGTAATGAAGGGGGGGGAAAAGAGTCCGTAAAACACTTATTAAATAGACTTAAATTGCAAACTTTGTCAACAATAAAAAAAAAGTGCTTAAATCCTGAGATCATAAAACTCAGTCAACACATACTCTGCAGCGAAAAAACAAGCAAACATATAAAGCCAAATGTATGACTTGAAAATACAAACGGTTTTGTGAGTGTGTGGCCAGATGACAGACTCAACCGAACACCACGTTCATTCAAACCTTTCCTATTTCATTTATTTTCATAACAGCGGCATATCCTGCTGCACAGCAATTGCTGTTTTCAGCAGCACCAACAATAGACTGAAACAAGGCGACAAGAGTCTGCAGCCAGATCAGCTCCTGCACTCACTGTAAAAACAGTCTATGCTGAAAAACATCTGACATCAATCTATGTTGCATGTTGGGACAATGGCTGAATCTTGTGAGGAAATCAATTTGTTATCTGACCCTTTACAGATTTACTGCTTACCTTTGTTTTGTTTGGCTAAAAAGTCTGTTAAGTCACTGAAAATCAAAGCCTGTCTCCAAAAAGGCAGGAGCAAGGCATCGTGTCTGCACCATGACAACATCCCGAGGTTTCTGATGGAGAACATTTCATTCCAACGACCTGCGGTTCAATGGCATTTTGGGGGTTTCACGACATGCTGAAAATTAACACGTTTTATGGCCACACTTACATAGCTCTCACTTACCTTCCTGTGCTTTTGTCACAATTAAAGCTGAACACAGTTAAAGTGTTTGTTTTTTTTCAACCTAGTGGTATAATTTGCAAATGCTGAATAGAAATGGATGGAGACATGATTTTACAGGTTAGCCCTGCAATGCATCCAGGTGAAGACTATATTTTAGGCTTTATAATCCAGCTTTTGTCTGCCAAGTTAACAAGTTAACAATTCACATTTCCTGCTGACGTCCACTTTACATGAAACTGCATTCAAATTCTGTTTTTCTTAACTCTGGCAGAGAGGAGTAAGGAAGCAATTAAAAAAAAACTCACACAGAAGGGTTCTTTGTCATTTACCCATTTATAAAGTTCACCTGACAAATACTGGCCATACTGTATTGTGTGATGTGTCCACTCAAAAAAAGGGTCATTGTGGACAAAAAGCCTTTTGTTTTTCTGTCTTTGAATTTCCACTTCAATGACACCAGTGTGCCAGTCTGTGGTTTCCAGAGACGCCTGCGTGTGATCAATTCCAAATGCAGTCAACTTCCAGGGAAAAAAGGGGAATAGAAGGTGACAAGAATAGCAGTAGGACCTCTGGTTTAATGCAAGTGCATGTTACGGATTTAAGTGTCCTTACAGTGAACTCTGTCCGTCTCAGTCTTTGTTCCTGTAATAAACAATGGAGCATTGTTGCAAGGTGGGCGAGTCTTTGACTGAGCAGAGATCACAGGGGAGATGATGACATTGAAGTAGGCTTGATAAAAATACCGTAAGAAACACAGTGGACAGCAAATACGCCCACACACAGTGTGTCACCCGGGCAGTAATACGTGTCAAATATCACGAACACATCAAATTTCTTCACACTTCAAATTTTATGCATAAACTTTTTCATTAAATTTACATGTAGGTTTTTGGTTTGAGCGACTTTTAAAGGTGTTGAAGGCCACATACAGTCCAGACGTATCCACAGGATTCACACTTCATCAAATTTTAGATTATAATGAAAAGTTAAAAGTAATCTGATTCATGTCTTGCCCTGTATGAGAAAAGAACTCTTTATTTCTTCCACTACTACACAAGTGGGATTTATGAGCGCTTCATTTGTCATTTTGACCTGATTTTATCCACACCGTGACAATTTTTATTCAAAATTTTTCCTATGTCAATAACTTTATAGCGAAAGAGCAGAACTTTTTGTGTAAATGTATCGTTTAATGAGTTCATTATGTCATACAGTAAACCCTTTCCTCCACCACTTTGACTCTTTCTATGTTGCATTTCTTCTCATTTCCAGCCGCTTTCTGCTCTTCGTCTCTTCTCATGCATGCACAGGTCGTTTAGCTCATTCATTAGTCATCCTTATCCTTTCAGCACCTCTTCACTCACATGTGTGCACATATGTGCGTGTGTGTGTGTGTGGGCGTGTGTGTGTGTGGACGTGTGTGTGTGTGAGCTGGCTGTGTGTTTTGCATTTCTATGTGCAGTCTTTCCACTGTGCACTTGCGCAGCAAATACGAGTCGGTGAGGCTTTCGGGGTGTTTGCATGTGTGCGTGTGCGTCTGCGTTATCTCATTGTGATCCGGAGGAATGGTGCAGCTGCCTGTTCAGCTGATTAGACTGTCAGAGTCACTTTGCCCATACTTTGCCAAAACAAATACACAGAAGTGCCGTGATACAGGGAGAGAGAAACATCCAGGCCACTTTACACACAGCTGTGCCAAGCAAAACACATCGGACTCCCGCTACAAAACCAGCGAGACAAGTGACTACTGACACAGGCACACACTTCCATTTGTTTAATTTAACATGTGGAAACCTTCATTGATTTAGTTTATTCATTAACCTCCATCCAGCGGATTATTTAACCCTGCGCTCTGCCTAAATTAAAACTAATAGTGAAAACAATGTTCATCCTTAATCAGCAGTCTAAAAGAGAGACTACACATTCAGTGTTAAAGTCTGACCCACCTTCTTTTAAATGGGGTACTGGGATTCACAAGACAGTGAACACAACTTTGCTATAAACAGTAAATCCAGGTGTTTTCAGTTCCAGTTGTTTTAGTTGTTTCACCACTTAGGGGGCTAATGTGAGCAATGTTAGCAGTAAAATGGATGTAACTAACAGATATTACTGATGCTGTCTTTTAAAGCAAGTCCTTTTTGATGTCTGTACCTAAAACTGCACAACATTAGTCGTCTTTGCATACCTCCTGTAATATTTATTGATTACAGAGACAGAAATCTGTTGTAGAAAAGTCAGATATGTGTGTTTTCATTGCTGACAGCAACCATAGTAAACCAGAATTCAATGAATGACAAAGTTGCATTCATAAATATAGGGCCCGACTTGTTTAGTAAAAAAAACTCTATTGCTCTTGTTGTTGGGAATGTGAAACCAACTACTGGTTACAACCAAGGGGCAACGTCTGGAGATGAAAAATGAAGTGTTGAAATGAGTGCAGTTCCTCCAGTTGCCTTTTGAGGTTGGCTCCAAAATCCCCCAAAACTCACATGTTAAAATGTCCAACTTTCAGCTCAGGATTGTTTCAGCCTGGCATAAACAAATGTTCATTTTGTCGTACAGTTTACTGTATAGATCTCTATATCTTCCGGTGCGTACACAGGTTGTTTAGCTCCTTCTGTTCTGTGGCTTCGGCGGTTATGAGAGTTTCTGCCTTTGTAATGACTCTGAATTGGGTGACTTTTTCCTGTGATGCATTCATCAGGGTAATATGGTAAGAGCTGTGGCTGCACTGACTGACAAGTGTCTCGATTAGCATCTCATCGGCTTCAATCACTATTTAAAGTCATTAAACCGGACCTGTTCACTCTGTATTTGTGCTGTTGCAAGATTTTTGAGGATTTTAATTTAACTTCTAGGTTGGTGCATCTGCACTGTTACTTATCATTTAACTT
This sequence comes from Pelvicachromis taeniatus, assembly GCA_015108175.1. Lineage (NCBI taxonomy): Eukaryota > Metazoa > Chordata > Actinopteri > Cichliformes > Cichlidae > Pelvicachromis > Pelvicachromis taeniatus. Next base: position 49,461 of record VURO01031804.1, on the reverse strand, counting down.
TTATTAAGCTAAGACATTTCAGACTGAACGCCTTCAACCGCCCATGTTTTTACAATCCCTTCTTTGTCAGGTTGACGACACAAATGGGTGTTGTTTTCAAATGTTTTCTGCACCAGTTAAATAAATGGATATTGTCTCTTCTGGGGTTGTTCATTCTGAGCCTAAGAATCAAATAATAGGCTGCATGCAAAAATAACAGACAGGAACAAAAATGAGACTTTCAGTTTGAATTAGATCATCTGTCCCATTAAGATAAACAAGGAAAAAAAACAAACACATTTTGTCCTTGATTGTTATAAATGTTTTAAAGAAGTGACGCAACATTAAAGCATAAAATCATCTGTCCCGGACATTAAATTATCAAGTTTATTTGACTTGTCCGAGGTTTATTATTTAACATCAGATCAAATTTTGCGACACGGAGCTGTATAAAACACTTAACGTCTTAAAGTGTTTGGTCTCGCTTCAAACATCTTGGACAACTAACAGACCTCATGTGACATGTTGTACTTGGCTATGTCCCCTCTGTCCAGTCAAATAATGACTAGGCTTCCTCTCTCACCATTCAACTCTCGCTCCAGGGGGAAGCAAGCATGGGAATCATGCTCTCCCATTTCATCTTTTGTTGCCTTTCATTCCTCTTCTGTTTTCAAATTTATTTTTTCTGGTTTTATTTGTTTTGAAAATTTCTGAATATTCGTCAGCCAAAGCGAAACAGTCTGAGAATGGATGAAGATTAGAAGACCAGCGGGGAAGATAAAGCAGAAAAAACATAAAGACACGAGGATAGACAGAACAAGAGCTATTGCATACAATTATAGCAATTATTACAGTGAAAGTTGATGTAAACTACCAATTAAAATGAGAGAAATGGGGCAAAACGAGCAGGAAAAGCACAGGCAGCAATTTTAGCTTTCGCTTAAAGGGCTCTAGTGAAGAGTCTGATCCAAAGACAACACACACGAGAAGAGTAGAACAGGTGATTTACAAGGAATCAATTTTTCATCATGTTTTCAACCTTTTTAGTTCACTTCCAGTACTGTTACGCTGACAGGCATTTACTGTTTTTCCCAACAGACATAAAGAATAACTCTTTTTAGGCCATGATGGCAAGAGGAAATGATTTAGCAAATTCCTTACTAAGCAAGTTTATTTCTTTAAGCTCCATGAAGCACAAATCTTAAGTAAAAGTCAGCTTTAACTGAAAAATGGAGCTTCTGGATCAATGAAGCTTTCGTTAAATGCCTGTATCTGCACATAGACGTTTAACTTTTATGTTGGAACGTTTGCTTGTGTTTCTGTCTCCCTGTCCACATATTTATATTTTAGCTGGTGTTATTTGTTTTGATGGCTTCTGTG
>VURO01031804.1:12386-48082 GCA_015108175.1 Pelvicachromis taeniatus | reverse complement strand
TGTGTGTGGTCTTGTATCTTTATGTCATCACTGTAACATGTTGGTTTATTTTCACATCTATGATGCTGCCCAGGCAGCTGTGTCACTCACCGGTGGGGGGGACACTTCAATTTATGTTAGTGTTTAAGTGTCGGGGGGAGAGAGAAGGGGGAGAGGAAGACACACAGACCTAAGACACAATTTAGAGGTTCATTTAATGGGGATTATGATGCTCTAAACTGGTGATAATTCACTAAATCATGGGCCATTTTTCAGAGGACACACGAGCTCTTCTCGAATGGCCTGATGAAATTAATCTCATTGCACATGAGCATAAAAAATGCTTTTAGTGGTTTTTAAAAGTTGTCTAAGACACGCCTGACCTCCACAACCTCCAAGAAATATGAACATTACTGACAAGGCTTTCAATCATGAGGTTACGCTGGTGGGTTAGTGGACCAGAATGTTTCCAAATCCAATTCTTTGTTTTCATCTTTGAATAAAAGTATGAAACACAGTTGGGATTAGCTAACACCAAAAGGCAATAACAGCATGTCCAACACTAATAGATTTTGTCAAAACACTGTCTGACAGTGCATGTTTTTTCCACTGAGAGCCAGCTGTTGTAAAATGAATCAAATAGTTTCTCACAACATGTTGAAATTTTTGCATAAAACATTGTCGACAGTCAGGCAACAAAGTGACACCAAGAAAAAGAGAAGGGGGAGAGAGAGGGGTGCCACTGGAGCGATAGAAAGAGTATGTGTATGCCTCTAACTGAGATGAAACACCTATGAGGTCAAAGGTCATCCCACCCAGAGTCCAGGAACTGAGGGCCCACAGCCTCAGTTCCTGGGAGAGGTCAAGCACTCAAATGGGTGTGTTTTCTCCACTAGTTAACAATTGCTTATATAAATGGACAGGCTCTCTTTGGTGCTGTCCGCTCAGCCGGACTCGCTGACTACCTGAAAGGAAACACTTGTAGTCTGAGTGGCGCTTTTAGACAGACACACACGCTGGAGACAGGTGGTGTCGTGGTATATTTTAGGAGAGAGGAAGTGATTTGTTTTTTGACACCCATACAACTGATGCAGGCTGTTCCGCTCATTAAATACACACCTGGGCAGACACGCATACGTGTGCAAACACAACTGTCCTATCAAAGTGCATCCCGTGGGGCAAATAAAACAGAAAGAGCAATGATTACAAAGACAGGTGCACCACCTTCATCATTCTAAACTGGTTAGCAACAGATGGTTCAATGCACTTTAACACCAAAATGACAGCTACAGTCTCTGCACACTCAGATAAAATCCTTTCTTAGATCAAAATGAAATCCGTGAAAGAAAAATTGATAAAAGCTGCCTCACAAGTTTCGTAACTAGCTATCTGAATCATTCCAGCAGAAGAAAAAAAAAAAAAAATAACTGCTTACTGAGAAGTGCTGAATTCGAGTGTGTTGCTTAGTTGCACCGTGGGCAGAAACTCCTGCACTTCCCAGCAGGCTGCAGTTTAAAACATGTGGCCTACATTTCTGCTCTGCTCCCAAATGCATCGCAACCCTTAACAAGGATTCTGCTGAACTGTTTCTATCTCCAGTGTTTGTTTCCCTAGCTTTCAGCCACGCAGACCACAGTATATTGTCTCTGAGCTAAATTATTTAACATGAACAGAGAAATATGTATTCCGTTTTTCCATGATATGCCATAAAACCCAGAGTTCAAAAACCGCACTTGGGATGACAGATTAGGGGGGAGGAAGAAAATGACACCACTAAGGAGAACACACGCTGCGTCGAGCACCTAAATTCATAACAGAAAAGGAAAAATGCGCTTCCTGCCTTTATATGCACACACAAATCAGCACACATTCTACAAGGTTGGCACTCTCCCATCCCACTGTCTCATTTCCCTAACAGAGCATGTTGCCAACATCCAGCTTCCCCCTCCCCTAACACTGACCCTCTCCTGCTGGGCCCTACAGGGCAGCACGCTGGGCAAGGATCTGTTCAAGTGCCGTTAAACAGAGAGCTACGAGCCTGTCTTAATAGCTCCATTCATACATTCTTGTCCTTTAAGTGGCTCCAAGTCTGAGAGTCTGCAGAGGTTTCCACTCAGCTGAGCATCTGAGAGCCAGCCTGTGCATTTGAAAAGATGTATAGAGGGTTCAACGCTGCGGCTGAGTAGCCTGCAGAAAAACTCATGGCAGAGCTGCCTGTAGAGACTTAACACTGAACCTCAGGGATCTGTACACAGACCCCAGTCAGTCTGAACTATGTTTTTCTGAAAAGCCACATTGGCACCAACCCCATTTGCTCCATTAGACTGATTTCCTCCAGAGCTTTGAGGCCACCCAGTCGTTCCTTGTATCATCTCATACATATACACTATTTCCTTTGTATGGAGCCATGCTGTTCTACTAAGAAGTAGTAAGACCACCAACCTTTCATTATCCTTTCAACTGTAAACTTTTGATTAACTGGCCTCTGGCTAAGTTATACTTTAGTCAGTCTTCATTTGTTTAGTATTGATCTTTCAAATTAACATTTTAAGAGTCACTGGACAATATGTTTGATAAACCGATGGAAACGTGAGCAGAAAGTAACACCGATCTTTATGAACTCGCACTATTTGGCTTGTTGGTTTGATTGCATATTACTGTTTTTCAGCAGTCTCCACATATACATCATCGACAGTCATTTCCAGGAAAATTGAAGCCAGTGGTGTCTTTAAATGTCCAACTTAGACCTTGATTATACTTTCTGCGCTTGTGAGTCTGCTGGGGTCTTCTTGGGTCCAAGTGATATAAATTTCATCATCACACGATGCACAAAATGGTCGGTGTGGATGTCCACATGCCTGCGAGTGTTTTTTTTGTGTGTGTGTGTGACCACAGACTCGTCCACCGAGGCTTTACATTTCATTTTAACAGCTACGTATGCACCCCAGGCAGAGGACTTCTGGTGGACATCAAAGAAAAAGAAACAAGAATTGCTGCTCGGCTGTGGTGTCTCCACTTGTCTCTGCTTCTGTTATAGAGTCTAATAAAAACTTAAGGCCTCAACCACAAAGGTGTAGAGACAGTTACCTTCATAGGTAGACAACCGAGCACAAAGAATCATTTTTCTCTGGACTTTGTGGAGGGCAAAGTAGAGCTGAAATGTAATTCAGTATAATGACGTGTATTGATCCATGCCCGCTGCATTTGCATGTAAACAAATTAGCGATCAGTAAAGTGTCTTTGTACATGGATTTTAAAAAAAGAGAAAAGTAATATAAGTTCTCAGTAACCTACCAGATGTTCTTACTGAGTGCGTTACAGCATTCGATGCCCTGATTGGCCAGTTATGTGGGGGTGTGAAGTCAGGCTCTTATTAAATTGTCAGGTGAAATTTATATTCAGAGTTTCTAAAGTTGCAGCGCAAACTGAGCTGCCCTGCTAATAACTACACGCACATAAAAAGCACATATAATTTAAAGTTCCCAAAAATGTAGATTGAGTGAAGTTCAGCACTAAAATACGGGTTTCCCACAACTGTGACAGCTGCACACCACAGAGCTTTCATCACCAACCCCAACTGATATATGTGTTTGCATGTCTGTGTTTTGGGGGTTTTGTAGCTGTATTTAGGTAACTGATAGTCAGTGCATGTTTTTTGGTATTTTCTGCTGAATGATGGATGCAGTGAGATAATCAGCTGCCCAAGATAAGCTGCAGATGTCTATAGTTCTATAAAGAAGCAGTAGCAGCCCACAGCCACCACCACCACCCACAGCCCATCTTCAACCCTTCTTACCTCTCCTCTGTGCCCAACATAGATGAAGGTACACATGGGCTGGAAGGCGCCAGTGCCACAAGCCAGGAGGTGTGTACGGTTGTAGGGCTGCAGCAGGCGAACAAAGTTGGCACACTCTGTCTGCAAAGCACACAAACACACAGTCAGGTTAAAAATCTGTATATCAAAGATGTTAACAAACTGCAGACAAGCTGAGGGTACCGAAGAGAAACCAACAAGCTTATTGATACCAAATGCAGTCATGAGGCCTGAGAAAGATGAAATGTGATAGCCTCCATCCAGGATTGGTATCTGTGATTTTTGGATGTCAGCCAAAGCGATGATAAAGAAGGTGATGCATCACAGTCAGATCAGAGAACTCATGAAACCCAAGAAAAACCTGGCAGCCAGGTTTATAATTCTGGGGGTGTGGTATAAAACGTTTGTGGTTATGTAGAAGATAAGATGAAGAGTTCAGCAATGTATCTAAATTCAACTTTTGACAACAGCAACAAGAAAGAGAAAAACATGTAGAAGCAGAGAAAGATCAAAACGGAAAGGAAGGCGAGAAGCTGCTCGTGCTTATCAGGGACTCTGTAACAGAAGGAAGTTCAGAAGAAATTCAAGTGGACACACGTTAAAGGTCCTAAAACAGAGATTGGTGACACATGACAGGAACAATAGAAGTAGTGACTAAGGAAATGAGTATTAAGACCTTTTTTATGATGCACAGAGCTGCAGAGGAAGCAGAGGGCATGACTACTTCCTTTTTCCTTTGTGTAACAAAAGCAGCAGACAAAACGGGTGTCAGCCGAGGAAAGAAAGGATCGGGCAGCGATCACTCGCAGGTCAAAGTCATCTGCACAATCAGTGCCTAGAGAGTGTGTGTGAGTGTGTGTCTGCATGAGCCATCCTGATCTCCACATGTGCGCATTTGCTAGTGCATGTGTCTAGTAAATCTGCCATGCTGTGCATTTGGCCCCTTCCCCTCTCGATGCTGCAGTTGGACCTTTAGCTGCCGCTGATCATTTCCTCGAGCGCTTCGTTGCAGACCTGATGTAAACCATGTCACTGCACTACGAGAAACAGTTTACATCATTATATTACTCTTCTCCACTGGATAATTTCTGTGTTTCAAACAAAACCAGGCAAGTGAAAAACAGAAAACGCGTTTATATTAAAAATGTTTTCAAGAAATCTAAATGTACTACTGGTTTTTCGATGTACAAGCGTCTAGATTTCAAACATTCTGTTTCCAGTGAGGATGATGGGACATCACAGAGCCAGTTTGGCATGGCTTTTAAAGGTTTTTGGACACCGCGTCCCCTCAGTTATTTATCTTAAATTAGTGTTGTTTTACTTGCTTATAATTTATCTCCAGCCTATTGGAATCATCTTCAAAAGGGATCAAATTAAGATGTAAATTAAATTTTGTGGTTGTAAGAAGACAAACAGACTCTAGCACAGCCCACGAAGCCTATTGGAAATGACTAGAAACCTTCCCCTCCTGCGTTTCTGTTCTTGTACTCGGGGAGTCATCCTGAAGATCTGTGTGGCCCTGAGAAAAGAGTGAAGTGAAATGTTGAAAAGAGGAAATATGTCTCTACTCTCCCACTCTGGGAGTTTTGGTTTCACAGCTCTGTGTGGGCCTACTTGGATTAAGTGGCAATAAAGGGAGTGGCGTTTAACAGAAAATGAAGATGTTTGATTACTAAATCTGGTTTTGTCTCACTGGGAGATCTCAGTAACAACTGGTCAGGGCTGAAATTTACCACATAAAAAGTCATGGTTAGGGCAAGATGCTGGGGAAAAAAGCATGTAATGTGCTCATATTAACCTTTAATTATCAAGAGAAGATTGCCGCCCTCCAAAACTCGTTCCCAGCAACAGTGCTTCCACACTTAAAATCTGAAATTACCCACAGAAACCACATTTGCGTAACCTGGTATTTTAAAAGAGGAATGTACAGCATTTTAAACAGTGACCTATTAATCCTTTGCTCTGAGACAAAAGTATCATTAACATAAGCAAATAACAACCTTAATTTGTATCATACAGGAGTAAAACAGTGTACTTCCACGTTTGCAGGGTGCTTGACATCTACCTTCCTACTTGTAGTGTGCACAATATACTATATTTAACATATTTTTCAGTCAATTTGAAGTAAAAAAGCACAAGCTGAAGAAACAAAGAACGGTCAATGGAAACTAACTAAAAGACAGAATTGCAATCTGAAGTGTATATCTCCTAGGCTTATTGTGGCATGTACTTTGCTATTATGTTTAATTCTGGAAGGTCAGTTCTGCACTGTGTGGTCGGAGTCCAGGGTTATTTTGTTGCCAATAATACCTCATTTTGGAAGAGCGGATCACATTTGAGGAGGACTGCTTGGAAGTTTGAGGCACCGGTGAGATGCTGATTGGAGAAATTTAATTTTGCGGTCACTGGTCCATTAATTACCCGTGTCCTTGGAACACAAAGCTACAGCTAACATGGAGCAAACCACAGGGAAAGCTCCTGCAGCAGCCAAATATATTTGAGGATGACTGACCCGGGTAGGGAGAGGCAGGTTTGGACATGGAGAGCAGTTTCCAGTATAAACAGCCAATGTTCAACAGAAAGAAATCTGTTATTCTGTAATACTAACAGGAAGTGAGGACCAACACATTTGTACACACACACACACGCGTGCACACACATGCACACAAATATGCGCATGTATAACACTACAGTGAACAGGACCTCCTATATAAATACAGACACACACAAAGACTGTGCAGGCAGTTCAAAGCTGGACAGCTGAACGGTCTGTTCAAGTCTTTGGTCTCAGTTGCTGTTTGATCCTCAAAGAAATTAGTTTCCTCGACTGAGCCCTGAAAGCATTCAGTCAAGACACGAAACTCCTATGTGGAAACCTTTGTGGCTTCTTGGAAAACTTAGAAGTCGTTCTGAACAATTACAGATATTTGTTAAATCTTTCTGACATTTATATTAACACAAACAGTGAAACACAATCAAGAGGAGCTTCTGCAGAAGCCTCAATCTGAAGGCCAAAGGCTTTGATGTTGTAATAGCTTGGGAGTCTGAGCGCATTGTTGATCGTACTTTTTTTTTTTTTAACTGAATTTTTGAAGATCAAAACCTTGACGTAATCAGGTCTTTCTGCAAGAAATGTTGCAATACAAACAGTATCAGGGCTGTCATTAAAGAAAAAAAGCAGAGCAGTGAGTGCACAATTGATATTTGGTGCCCACTTAAAGAATTCATGGTTCAAATATTCACACTCAAATGTCAGATTTGCAATCCAAACACCTGTGCTCTTGATCTCAGTTATTTAATCCCTTGAAAGCTTTGTTTGTGCACCATAGGAACAACACTGTGACAATTCCTGGCAGCAATGAATTGATTTGATCATCAACCCAGCGGCAAGTGGAGGAAAATTTAAAACAAGACACTACATGTTTAGCAGAAGCTGCTGTCCGCCTCCCTTCCCTTCTGCTTGGTATTTATTTGTGTGAGCTGTGATTAATGGTGGTGAAGGCCATGAGGTTGTGATTCTGGGAGGAAACACTATCAGTAAAAACATGTTTTAGGTGGTAGGCACGTGTCAGTAGAACACTGTGGAGACAGACTTTCATTAAGGAGATAAGAAAAACACATTTATTTATTTCCGCCGAGTTTCAATGTCATGATGTCAGGATGTGGGTGCTGAAGATATTCATGCTACTGCAATGTGCTGAGAAGGAAACCCGCATTTCATTGCTTTATTACTTTCACACAAGTTTACTCCAAAGATTAAACTATATTATCTATAAACTATGAACTGTATTTTTAACCATGTTTTCCTCAGTGTGATTGGACCTTTCTCCCTAAATCACCAAACACCCACACACAAAAGTCCAAAGACCTTTCACCTTTCAACCTTTATCGCTTTCTGACAATAACCATATAAGTTGTAACACATGCGCCTATGTGTGTGTGTGTGTGTTTGTGTGTATTCAGCATGTACGTCTTTTGCTTTGTAGATTATATAGGACACAGCAGTAATCCATCTAATTTGACACCAAAAAAAAAGCCCAGAAACACACAGTAAAGGAAACATGTGAAGGAATGCATAAAGGTCTGGGTGCAGTTTAACAAAAACTGTCAAATATCTCAATTTATTTCCTGTGTAGGGAAGCACACAATCAATACGACTCCTTTGGTACCAGTAAGGTGAAGTTCCACACAGCTGGTTTTCAGACCTGTGTAATAATGGATCGTGACATCACTTCTCCACTATAGAGAGTACAGTAGCGCACACACATCCAGCACCGTGTGAGCAGCCTGTAGAGGAAACACCTAATAAAGGTGATATAAGACACCCATGACACACCTGCCACTTCAAACACAGAGAACATGTAACTACACACACACACACATACACACACGCGCGCGCGCGCACACACACACACACACACGCACACACACACACACACACACACACACACACACACACACACACACACACACACACACACACACACACAATATCTAACCAGTTCCAGATGGAGGAGCTGTCAAACTCCCTGCCATAAGGACAAAAGGGTACAAAAATTGCTGTGCTTTTATAACTCTTACACTATGTATTCATTTTGGTGTGTGTGTGTGCGTCTGCGTGTGTGTGTGTTAACCAACAGTACCCTTTGCTTCTCCAACTGGAACCAAATGCAGCAATGTCTCATTAAATCAACCACACTCTAATAAACTTGCCTCCTTCCTTTCTTCAGTCCTTTCGTTCCTACTTCCTTACATCCTTCCTTCCAAAGAAAAGCCCTGTGTTGACCTAAAGTTGCTTAGAACTGTTCACATGATGACATTTGCATAATAAGCTTTCTTGCTTGAAATAATCTTTTCTTTTATTTCAATCAAATTCAATTTGAAATATTGCTGTTAATTTCTTCTCATCACTTTTCTTTTGTATTTAAAGATGATTGTTAGCAGCTTATGTGTCCTTCTGCCAGTTAGATTTTTAAATCCAATAAACTGCCAGGATCAGCGCCGACACCAGTTTGTGACTTCTATCATTGTAACTTATGACCTCCTTTCCTTTCAATTTGAGTTCATCACTCTCTAAAGAAATAAAAGGTTTAGTTGGGCAGAAACACGGAGAGGCAGACTACCATTCACACTCGCACTCACAATGTGGGCAATCTAGAATCACCAGCTAACCGAACCCCTCAAAATGCATGTCTGTGGACTGTGGAGGTCCCATTTCTCTATGTTACAATTTATTGTCTCTTCTTATTAAAGATGTGTAACATTCAGTCACATAGTTTCTGATCATTTTCAAAATAATTCAATTTCATGACAGAAATAAATTAAATTAAACGATGGACATTGTCCTAATGTTAATAACATACTGATATGTTTATATTTTCAAACCCAATACAAGTGTTACATTTCCTTGACTGTAGGTTGTTGACTGTTGCTTTACACACATATGTATTTGGATGAGAAATGTCTTACCAGCTTTGGGCTTCTGTGTCACTGCCCACTCCCTCTCCTCCTACCTCTCCTTATATTCCTACTTCCCCGGCATCCTTCACTGAGGTTGTTATTAAGAGCTCTAATGAACAACAAAAATGTCTTTCTGCAACTTCCCTCTGATGTAGACTTCAATACAGAGAAACGTGTTGGGTTCCTAACTCATTAAAAAGCTTACTTTAATAGTTTACTGTACTTTTTTATGGCAAAGTATGACTTGCTTTAGGGAAGGAAACTGCAGTGTCAGCGCAACACAACATGGCACCAAACTGTCAAGCTATCCCATTCATTGTATACTTAGCCCTAGAGGAACTCTCTGCTCCTCCCATCACAACACAACATTTAGGGACTGCTGTTAATGAAAAGCATTATAAATATTTTGCATCCCAGTTTTCAAACCTAATAAAATCTTATTTTAAACTAAACAAATTGTAAACCCAACTGAACTCTGAATGCAGGATTTGAGACTTAAGCCTTCAAAATCTTTTGGAGCCTAAAGGCCAACTTGGGAAGATGTGGCCTTGGAGAGAGCCATCTTTCTGACATTTTATTGAGTAAAGAGTTGCTGAGCACCATGAGCCAATTCAGGCACATTTATGGAGAGGTTCTGAGGAGATTTTTGGCAGCAATGGACAGTTAAAGTACAAGTTTATGGAAACAAGGATAAGACTCTAAAGGTGGACATCAAAACTTTATAGGGAATATCCAGCGGCTTGGGGGACGTGCACAGGTCAGGTAATCCCTGGAGAACGGAAACGCGAGAGGAATTAAAGGGAAGGTGAGGCAGGACTGGGCATGAAAGTATCAAGGACATGAATGCTCTAAACTCTAGCTCTTTGAGTATGTTTGAACCACTCTGATGGACGTAGCCAAACTGACAACACCCATTTAAAGCCAGCCAGCCAACAGAGACGCCCTCAAGTGTCCATTTGAAGAAAGAAAGTGGAAACAAAGGAGACGGGAAAATACTGGACGTAGCCGTGCCTGTTAAAGTTGCCTGTTTGGCATAAATGAGCTTTCCATTGAATCAGTTAGCCCTTACCATATTGTAATGAAAATCAAAATAGCCATGCTAAAACAAGCAGGTATTAACAATATTAAACAATTATTAACAATATTAAAGCACTACCTGTGGGTCCTTCCCTGTCTGAATGCAGTCTTCTCTGTTGCCAGGTAATGGAGGCCAGAAGATCTATGAGAAAATGGGGACACAGAAAAATTAGTTTGATGATTAATGACCTCATACCTATCAAATCCTGTAATGCAAAGAATTGCCTTACTCAGCCATACTGCCAAATGTAATTTTTTCTTGGAGCGACTTTGGTGGGATAGAGCAGAAATATCAGTCTTTGAGTCGTTAAATGCAAATTATCTTCCTCAAAAATTCAACTTTTGCAGCAGTTAGAGGCAAATTGAGGAGAGCAGCTCATCCACAAATGATGAAACAAGGCTTTCCAGTGGGCAGCCAAAGATGTTAGGCGTTAACTTTTGGCTTGTAAAGCTGAAACCTTGTGTGGGACAAAACAAAAATGTGCTTTCCACTCCAACACCAGAAGCCAACGCCACACACTGAATCATAAATATCACGCTAAATAAATTAAAAACATCAAAAACTGAGCTATATAAAGTTTTTCTTTCAAGTCACGCAGATGATTTGGTTTGGATTTCCCCCAAGTTTTTGATATGATAGTGAAAGAAGGTCCTTTTGAGGCCCTCACAGTAACACAAACGCATTTATAATGATCAACAGCAATGTGTTCTTAGTGACGATGTAAGGCCAAAGGCTTGTGGAAAGAAATGCTTCTGACGAATGATGTAATGCTCTGTGTCATTGTCCCTCTCCTCTCCTTCCACAGCACTGAACAGTCGTTAGACCACAATGTAAGTCATTTGGTTGAAATTTTCCATTCGCTTGGTCTGAAGAGCAAATCTTTTGCATGTACTGTATATAGGCGACACTAACATACTACACACATGTCTGAAAGATTTCAAGACTTTCTTTTTTTGTGCCAAGACAAAGAAATTGGATTTCTGGCTATAGATAAGAAGGGAGAAAAGTGTTCAGCCACCTTAAGAGTGTCATTTCAACACCATCTGGAGCTATAATAAAACACAAGTTCTCACAGCATAGATCCAAGATTGCGTGATTAGGAAACTCCCAGAGTCTTCCTCTCATTCTGCCAATTGGATAATCAGATTAGGTGAATCTCAGATAAGCATGAAGTAAAATCTGGACTTTAAACAATGGGGCTAGTTTTCACACTGCCACTGAAGAAAAAAGCCCAAGTCGGTTTGAGCTGAGCTTCAGTGACGTGTGCAAAATAGTCTTGTGTGTACTACCACAAGTTTCTCTGAGACAATAAGTCTTTGTCTGATCTAACAGGAAACTGCCTTAGAGGGACGATCGCAACCAGTGGGGAAAACAAATGGTCCTGACTTGCTTCACCATGTCTGATTGCGCTCAGCGCGTGGATGAACAACATGTGCAGATGCACTGAGTGCCACTGTGAAAGTCACTGTTATTAAAGAGCATTAGGTTGATGTGTGTTTATGATAATGACTAAATTGATGCACATTATTTAGCACTGGGATCCATAAAGAAAGCCTTTTAGTCTCCTAGATGAAGGTTTGGGGCTTTGTAAACTAGCCGTCCATCCCAACTACCTCCTGGCGCTGTTCCGAAATGGTGTGCTTCATTTAGTTTAAACAAATCCAGCCAGTGTGTACACTGCAGCTGAACGTAGATGGAAACTGTTTAGCTGAGCAGAAACATGACTTCTCACCACAGCCATGTGAGTGGTGACACGCTTCATCCGATTCTTTTCCAGCTTCCTAATCAAAAATGTATTGGAGACCAATCTTAGCATAAAATGAACACTATTGCTTATTAATTTGTCATTTACAACTCCACAAGCTTGCTTGCAATGGTGGAAATCTACTGGAAACAATGTATTCTGTGGATCAGGTTGAAGCTTGGCTCGATAATGGTCTGCTTCAACATTTTTCAATATATACACCGTCTTCAAGTGGGTCTTAAAGTGCTCCTTAATTTTGAGACCATAAATGTCAGCTGTACGCTGATGTATTTTATTGTTTTATGCATCAAAATCAACACTTTTTTTTGCATTTCTGCACAAAATAATCTGACATCTCTGTGTATAAACACAGAGCCGAGGCAAGATGTAAAAGGATACTTGATTTAAATACTAAACTGAAATATTACGAGTCCATTAAAACTACCTCAGTATTTAAATCTTCTCTCTGACAAGATTTAAATACTGATTTAAATGTCAACACAACCACCACTTTTATCAATGCATCATGTTTTACGCTGTAATCTTTTCAGGCCAAAGGGATCACTCTTAAGCTAAATAAGCTGGGCTAGGTGCCACCTCCAGAATCACCAAGGAAGCACAGCACACAATATACACTAGTGTGTAACCAAAAACTCTGCAAAGTAAACCAGTTGTCTAAACTTGCTGAAAAACAATGTTTTTGACAGCCAGCCACATTTTCGAGCCAGAAAAGCAAGAGTGAACATTTCATATACATTTTTCAAAGACGGGATATCAAATACCAATCAAACGTGTTTATCTTTTCGCATGGAGCAAGTGGAATATTTATTCGATCACATGAAACATTTAGATGTACTAAATCATTATTTGTTTTAGTTTTCCCTTGGTAATTATCATTAAGGAAATTTTTCCATTTTCCTGATGTGATTCAGACCATAGTGGAGCCAGTTCTGGACTGACACATGCAACATGGACCGAGTTAATGCCATCTGATTTTTGTTCGACTAAAGCCCTGAGTTTAGAATTAAATCACCCTGCATTACTGCGCCGTTGGTCAGATTTATCGAGGCCACCAAACTGGGATTATAAAACAAATACATACTGTAGACTTTTATGGCCAAAGATTAAGTTGAAAAGCTACAAAACACAGTACTATGCAAAAGTCTTTCTTCTAATTTCTTTAAGTACCCTTCAGGAATAGTTCTCCAGGTTTCTTGAAGGCCATTCAAAGCTCTTCTTTGGATGTTTCTGCCTTTTGTTCTGTTCTCTGTCAAGATGATCCCACACTGCTTCAATAATGTTCAGGTCCGGGCTCTGGGGAGGCCAATAACTGCTAGTGTTCCACTGTGTGTTTTTCTATCCAGCTATGCTTTTATTACATTGGTAATGTGTTTCCAAATGGTTTTGCATGGTGGATCAAAATCTGATGCCACTTTTCTGTTTTCGAATTTCCATCAATTTTGATAAGATCTCCAAAATCACTGGCTGAAATGGAGCCCCAAACCATGCCAGAGCCTTCACCATGTTTCACAGATGGTTAGAGACACTTGCTGTTGTAGCGCTTTCCTGACCTCCGACTGAGGATGACTTGAACAAGCACTTTCAAATTTGGATTCATCGCTCTATAGGACCTGTTGGCACTGACTGTGTAATTTGGCATACTTCAGCCTTTTCTCCCTATTTCCCTTCCTTAAGAACGGCTTCCTGACAGCCATCTTTTCACTAAAACCGTGTCTGATGAGGCTTAAGTAAACAGTAGATGGATCAACAGATGAGACAGACATAGCTCCCATATTCTGTTTCAGGTTGTTGGAGGTATTTTTTTCCTTTTTGTTAAAGACGTGACTTTCATACTGTTCATCTGCTGTAGATCATTTTTGGGTCTCCAACATCTTCTTTTGTCCTCCATGGAGATTTAAGGAAATACTGTACACTGTGCTGAAAGACTGTCCTGAATTACAGCTAACAGCTCTCTGTGAATCTCGTTGTTGATACCGTTGACTGACACAGCTCTTCTCACATTTTAGTAAAATTTGTAAGATCATTATTCTGGCCAAGCTTTTAAATGTAACTTTTAGGTTTTTTTCACCATATTTGGGAAGATCATTGCACATTGATGCAACATTTGGGCGGTGAAATGAGAAAGGGGTGCATAAATTAAGAAGGATGTGATTTTACAGCATGATGTAAAATCACGTTGTAAAATGGGATAAGCTGCGGGGCATGCTGTGCTTCTACTTTCTCTCGGCGATGCTCCCTTATGTGAAGACAAACAAAACTTGAAGTTAAACAAAATTTCTTTCTTCGAGTGCTGGTTTATGGAGGATTTGGCAGATGTCTTTAATCTTGTAAAATTTTCTTTTACTGAACTCAAACATGGTCATTAAGCCTCACACCGCTCACAGCGCTGCACTTTGTCGGCAAACACTGTGTGATCATGAGCCAAGACAGAGAGCTGTGAGAGAATGTGAGAGAGGGATGGAAAATTAAGAGGTAGATATGGTGAGCGACATCTGGCTTACTTAAATTCCCCATTCACCCATTCACTTTATGTCATCAGTCTCTTTGACCCATGTACTGTTCTTAGCTAAGTGCTGTAGCACACCGGGGACTTTGGTTTTAAAGAGTTATTTTTGTTCACTATGTACTAGAAACCAGTTTAATGGAACACAGAGTACACTGGGCATCCTACTGTAAAATTAAATATTGATGCATATTTGCAGTACATTTTTGCTCTAAAGTAACACAGTTAGATGAAACTATATCCTGTTTGAACCTAAACTCACTTATTTCCCCGATGACAAAATCTTCTAATAAAAATTCTCTGAAACCTTATAGGATGCAGCTGAAAGGTATAATAGCTCTCTCAGTCCACAAATCACAGCAAAACTCAGATGGATCTACTGTTCCAAAGCATAAATGCTTATAAAACCTAGATTACACTCTAGTATGAAATGCAGTTTTTCAATAATCTTTAACATATTCTGTCTTTTTGACTTAAACTAATCAGTGATTGTTCTCAACTTAATCTAGACTGTGAATTAGATACCTTTCTTTAATATAAAAGAAATAATTTTTCAATTTTAATTATGATAATGGCAATAGAACTTCTCCTGTTTCTATCTTGGGCAGACTCTCAGTCTGTGATAAACCTGCAGTGAGGTGCAACACTCTGCTCCTCATCTGACTCCTGTTTAATAATTTACCTTTCAAGTCTCTCTGCTGTTAAAGTGTTTAAACAAACCTTAATGACAAACCGGTGCTGAAATTAAAAGCAAAGCACAGAGAAATACAATGTTTGATTTATAGGCAGCTGCATTATTACAGGTGTTCTTTCACTGAGAAGGGTAGGAATGGAGTGTAGTTGAGAGGGATCCTGTTTATAACACAAGAAGTGCTAAAAGTAGAGTAAAGGTAAAGACCCTACAGTAATAGAAGAAAGACAGTGAAACAATCATGTGACCCCCTATAAGCAAGCGCTTTAGCAACAGTGGGAAGGAAGAACTCCCTTTTAACAGGAAGAAACCTCCAGTGGAACCAGGTTCATGGAGTGGCGGCCAAGAGTGTCTCACAGAGTTGGGGGCGATGGGAGGAAGACTTTTCAGTATGATGCAATACCAGTAATATTAATATGACATGTCTGTTTGTAGCTGATTTATAACAGAACTCTTAAACAGATGTTCTACCAACAAGGATTTCTGATAACATGTTAAATCCTGCATCTGTAAATCTCATAAATCATCTTTCTACAGAATGAAACCACTTGAAGCACAGTGTCCACAACCTAAATCAAAATAAAATGACAAATGTAGACTGGGCAGTAAAAAAATCTTTCGCTGTGCATCAATCACTGAAACAGAACTCTGCATACTCAGATAAAATATATAAAACACAACATTTTTACCTCTTTCGATTCACTGCTAACAGGTCCCAGCGTGAGAGAGTACAGGACGTCTTTCCCGCCCAGGAATAAACGGTCACGGTATTCATCCAGGAAGACAGCGGTAACAGAGAGGTGGCCATGGTGACCGCTGAAGATGGATGACCTGTTGGTGGACAGCAGGTCTGCAAAGAGAGAAAAGAATAAGTGACGGCAGAAAACATGTAGGAGTGCAGACTAAAGGTTGTGATATCTTTGGGTGTGCTATTGTCACAGTCCTGCTATTGTGCATTCTGAAAGAATGCACTGTTTGCATTACATTTGCTGTATTTTGTATGTGATTAAAAACGTTAGTGTCCATTAATTTCACTGAAATAAAATCTTGACGTGACCGCGCCTTTTTTAACTGCATGTGTCTCAAACATCATTGTAGTAAAAACATAGCGCTAAAACAATAAGAGGAAATGTTAAACATGGTGCAGTACTGCAGTAATTCATGATGCTAAAAGTAAAAATACCACGGTAACTACTATCCAGAAATCTGGCAGCAGCTTCAAAGAGGTTCTTGCAATAACTCTACAGGCTAGGTGCAGACTGAGGTGAACTCGAGTTCAGCTCGACTCAGGGTGTCTTCTCTTTACACACACACACACACACACACTGCATATTGATGCACATATATACCACAGAAACCAAACATAAAACCCAGCTGCCTGGAAGTCTCTGACGACTTTGACATTTTCCACTCTCTCACCCAAACACGTCTTATTTTTTCCCACTTTTTCTTTCTGTTTCAGTCCATCTTTATCACCTGCCTCCTAACTTTCCTTCTCTCTTGGTATCAAAATGAGGAGAGAAATGTGCATGCGTGCGTGTGTGTGTGAGAACGCATTGCTGGTATGTCAGACTCTCAGCGGAGGAGTCAGCTCAGGCTGAATCGGCTTTTCGTTGGTCTCTCATCACTCATCTGTCACGTCGGTTATTTCTCTCCTTATTTTCACTCAGCACAATACACACTGACTAGCATGCACAAACACAGAGAGTGAGAGGGGAGTCCGAATCACTCGCCACTCAGCGTGAGTACTGGCTGAGTGAAGCAGGAGGGTCCTATGTACCGGTCATACCTTGTCCATCATTAGGGCCATGTAAACACAATGGAGCTGTTTTTATAAGAAATCAGCATTTATTTTTACATACAGAAGCGTGAATAGTTTTCAGTAGTGTTGCAAGAATGCTTTACTTTCTCAGGTATTATTTCACCACTAACCCATCATTTATTTGTTTCAGCTCACACTCTCTTAAAGACCTTCCAAAGAGGTTTTCACTGATAATGACAGTCATTTCATCCTGTGTCTTTGCTGCAGCCAAACGTTGGCGAAACACTGTCCTCCTCTTTGGCCTCCTTACATTTAAACATCTACGCATGTTTAAATGCGACTGCAAAGAGGGAGGAAACAGTTTTGCAAAAAAGGTTGGATATAAAAGTTTAGACCTGCTGGCAAAAGAATAATAAGAAAATTCACAAGCAGTAGGGATGTAAGGTAGGGAGAGAGGAAGTTAGACAAAGTTAGAGAAAGAAAGAAATAATTGGTAAGAGAAGGAATGCAGACGTTGAAAAGTTCAGCAACTGGTAAGAGTCTGAAAATAATTAGAAGGCAGACAGACAAAGAGAGGAGTACGACTGGATTGATTTCTTGAAACTGGCAGGGCTGAAAAAAATATGTTGGAGAGACAGAAGGAAAGATGACTGACAGTAGCTGAAGCTCAGCAGTCTCTTCCACCCTCTGCAACTTCTACATCTGCCACACAGAGATCCTCTGCACTGTTGCTTTGCTTATTCTCACAAACCACGCAGGGACAGCTTCAACTCAGAGATGAAGCTGTCGGGCTTCTTAAAACGCATGACCCCAGAGCCACGTGGCTGCTATACTTGGACAAACTGAACTTTATAATTAAAGAATTTATATAAAGCCTTATGTTATAAAAGTTTGTCTGTTCTAATCAGGGGCTGAATTAATTTATAGTCAACCTACTGACAACATTAATGTTTTTTATAGACAGAAAATAGTATTTATCAGTCTTGTGTTGTCATAAAGTCCAACATGTTTTGGGCCATTAGCTGTAAACTCTTCTTCTTTCTTCATTCTCAATGTGAAGTGTATGCAGTTCTGAGCCATTTGCTTTCCACAGCACAATCAGATTCATTCTGTTTCCACCTACATGCACACAAACCCACTCAGACTGGAAGCAGCCTTTCTCTCTCCCGTTGTTTCCCATAAATTACTCGATCGTATACACAAATCTTCCTCAAACCAAAGCAAAAACGCAGCGACATAAATACCAGAGCGCACATACACAGAGACACCAGCACGCACACCCAAACAGAGAGGAAAGGTGAGCTGACAGCTTCCATCTGTAGCTTGTTATCACTCTAGCAGCTCATCACCTCAGTGTGGAAATCACGCCAGTGTCTCACCTCTCACAAACCTCTCCCTCTCTCTCTCCCCTGCTCTCTATCCAGCTTCACCTCTCTTCGATCTGTTTAACCTCTTCTGAGTCTCCGTCACACTCCGTCTCTTCTGTCTGTCCATCTTTAACGTCCTTGAATAAATTCATTTTTGAATAATAGAGTCTTAAGTTTCATCTCTTGTTTCTTTCTGTCTTCCTGTCCCTTTTGCTACTTGATCTTTATTCCTTGTCTCACGTCTTTTTATCCATGTTTTTGCACAGTCTATATATACATCCACAAATTCTTGACAGCATCCATAGTGAAACATCTGTCTTCAATGTGTATTATTTCCCTAAAAGCAGTCAGCCAGTGCTGCACTGACAAACAGCAGATGTGCCAAAGCAAAGCGACACGCGAATGAGCATCTGGTTTCACTGTGTCAACCCTCACGCAGTCTCACCCGCTGCAAAGATGTGTTTGCAATAATTTATTACTGATTTGTTTACATTTCACCCTTCCATACAATCGGGCTAAGGCATGCCCTGGTGTTTGTCAAATCTAAGCGTCAGACGTGTGGACTTTGCAATTGAATTCACTGCTCCTGTTTTGCATAATGTTCTTTGATCCGGGAGCATGTGCGGTGATGGAAAGAGCATGAAAAAGAGGAGCAGTGAGGTAAAACTGGGGGCACCACCACTGCCTGAATACATTTTAATTTGGTTCTTAACTAGGAGGTATCACATGTTCTGCTGAAACTTATCTGCAACTGTTTTTTTCATCATGTTAAGCAGTATGGCCTCTCCGTGTGGAGTTTGCATTACCTGCGTGGGTGTCTCTCTGGTGTCCAGTTACTTCTGACGGTCAAAAGGCATGCAGGTTTGGCTATCTGGGGGCTCTAAATTACATGCAGAAGTGAAAGTTGTGAGTCCACATTGGATCCTACTTCATGTCCAATACATGCTGGAAAATGGATGGATGCACTATGACTAGACCACTAATAATGCTGCCAACTTGCAGACTCCCTCAGAGCAGTGGTCTGATTTGCGGTCAGACTGAGGTTGAAAGGCTGAAACATAAAAAGTAACTGGACCTGGACAATCAAATGAAATGAATGAAACCAAGAAGTAAAAAAATGTTAGGGAGATTAATGACACACTATTAATAGAAATTTTTGAATTAGGAATACATGCAGTATTGTGCAAAAGTCTTGAGATGTCACTTTCACATACTTCTCTTCTGCTGTATTTGAATTTTTAGGTCTGGCACTTCTTCTTTTGTCCCCTTTCTTCAAGGAAACCGCATCGAGATATGCCAAAAGAGCCATGAAATCTTTGGGAATCAGCTTGTTGGTGCAAAAATACTGTTTTACAGCTGTCAAACTGTGTTATAGTTGTCATGTTTCATCAATTTTAATAATGAAAAAGGAACAGAATTTGTGATAGTGCTGTGGCAGGTTAGTAAAAACAATGTGTCTAAAGATACAATTTAAAATTGGTTCTTTGCTAACTTGTCTCTTATGTGCAGATACAACACACAACATGGAGAGTACATCCCTTGGGTTGCCTGCTTTAATGATTCATAGGTCAGTGCTAAGTGGCTTAACAAACTAAAACTGTTCCTCTGAAAATAGGCAAGTACAAAGATGAGACTGAAAATGAGTGAGCTGTGATCTTGAAGTGTGGCTTGATACTTTTGCACAGTACTGTATGTTGCTGTGTGGGCCACTGACATCTGGTGCCACAAAGTTTGCTTGAAATTTTTAAATATTGCCAAATAAGTGAATAACAATGAAAAGAAGCTTTCCTGTGCAGCAAATACACCTTGTTTTCTTAATGAGTAACAATAAAACCCATCATCACCCAATATGTTTAAAAAGTGTCTATGCAACGTCTCAATATGTAGGAGGAAAAAAGTGATGAAACTTTATTAACACAAAATCTCAATGGAAACATAAGAGCCAGTTTTTTATTGCCAGCAACACACACTTCTGTCTGCATCGTCTGATAGTCTGCTGCTGTCATTTCCGTGGCTGCATTTAGTGATAAAGAATAAATGTAAGAAGCTGGTTTGAATTGAGAATGTTACTAACGGACTAATGGGAGCAAAAGAAAAGGTGGGTTCAAAATAAGAAAGTGAAGAAAAAAGTCTGTCAGAGAGTAAAAAGCCTAATCTCATGTTGACATCTCTAATATACAAATTGGGCGCAGGCAAAGTTTAAGTATAAGCTATGTTACTGTATACCAAACGCACACACACACACAGACACACACACACACACACACACACACACACACACACATATATATATATATATATATATATATATATATATATATATATGAAAAGAGAAAAGACCACATCTGATGCCTATTAGACCCCCTGAGCTACGAAATACGTGCTAGTAAGACACACACGAATGCCATAATGAACCAATAGGGTCAAACTATCCTTGTTCAAACCACATCTGTGCACATCTGAGCTGACAAAACTCACTGTCAGACGTTTTCTTTAAATATTGCTCTTTGATGTTTTATTTTCACGAGCTCCGATACCAAAAAAGTACACACACACACACCCAAAAACAGAGACGTATTAGACTCATTACGCTGCTGACAGACTTCCCAGGGTATCATTAGATCTCGGCTGTATATTATTGCAGAGTGCCAAATATCTCTGGAATCCGCTGCATGCACAAAAAGTCATCTCACAATGCTTCTCCTTCTCTCACCTCACCCACTCCTCCTGGGCTACATCCTCCTCTCAAGGATATCGGATTTCTTCTCATCCTTTACATTTTTCCTCCTCATTTTTATGAGAGCTGGAAAATTCCTCAGAATTATGGGGCTCTTCCTGACCTATGTCCTCGCTCTTTTATTTCCTTATTGACAGCATGTGCAAGGTTATTCTGCTACATTTACTGTTAACTACTTACGTATTGCATTTCACTCTTCATCACAAACTTTACTCTTCTCAGGGTTGACTTGTTTAGACTATCGTTTTCTTGACTTAGAAATATTGGTGAGTTCCACCTTTCTTTTTTCTCTCACCTTTTCTTTCATCTTTCAACTACTTTCAGCTCAAATTACTAATTTAGTGACAATCTAAATATTTCATTTAAAAATTTGTACAAAAAAAACTTGTCTTTGTTTACCTTACAATTTGAAGCACCTTTTGTTGTGATTTGGTGCTATATAAATAAAACTGAACTGAGTTAAACTGTAAAATTACTCAAAGCATTCAGAAAAAAGAAGACTAAAACCAAAAGTCGCCCTCTGCTGGTCATTAGAAAGACATTTGATGCGCTTTTCGCGGGTCAGTGATGTTCATCTTTTCTATACAGTCTATAACACTTCCTATAATATAACCGTCTCCTATATGTTTACAGCTAATTAGCAAAGTGACACAATAAACAAATAAAAATGCTAAACAAAAGCGTATATTCTCCAACTTCACATTGTTTGAGAGGATGCATGTTAGTCTGTTTGTGCTAACATCCAAGCTAAATGTGAGTTTTACTCAGTTCACAGACCTACTACCTTTACTGAAAGTTATTTTTAGCGAGGTAATCAACCTCTTTTTGGTGAATCCATTCTACAGATGATCTTTTTCTAAAGATGATTTATAAAAACAAGGTATCTCAAGAACAAAACTAAGCACAAGGACAGTTCAGCTCAAAAACATGTTGTTTGCTGGTTTTTTAATAACAGCTGCGATTGCAGCTGCGTCACAAAAACACTTTTCTATACTCATATATGTTAATTCTGTCCTGTAAGAGAATTATTTTGGGGGTTTTCTACTCAATTTGCTGAAACTGGAGAAAAAAATCTAACAAAATATGCAATTTTTTCATGCAACATATCACCCAATTGCGATTTTTCAGATTTGTTATGTGATTATTTTGAAAGTATTAATTTGCAGCTATTATTTCCCACATAACATATCCCCAGGATTTATCCTGCCAGATAATCCATAACAGGATAAATCCTGGGATTTCCTGCCAACCTGTTACTGCTCCTCACAGCAGATGTCATTTTACCCTCACCGCTCACATTTTAATGCAGCCGGTCCCTTATGACATGTGATAAAAACTGAGATGAGTGTCAGAAAGGGAGCACAATCTCATCTGAGATTTTCAGTGCGGTTTAGATCTTTTCTTTATTTTCTTACTTCTTGAATCTTCCTTCTGTCACAGACACACACAGACACATTGGCATGTTATTGCTATCCACACCAGTGTTTAGGGTTTAGTCTCATGCGCGTGCACACACACACACACACACACACACACACAAGTAGTCAGAGCATCTTCTCCCTAAGTCGTCTCAGGATGCCTGTCAGTATTCCTGTTATTCGATCTTCCCTCTTGGGCCAATCAAAACACAGAGTAGAGCGTTACCTCACCACCCTCAATCCCCATCAGGTCTCCCCCTCTTCCCTTATTTCATCATCTCTACCTCCTCTCTTTCTCTCCTTATCTTTCATCATCTCTGACAGCCAGATGCTTTCTTTTTATCCAGCTTTCTATTTTGTCCTCTTTCATCTTTTCTTCCTACTCCCATTTTAATCCACTCTAACTCCATTAATCAATTTTACCACACACTTTACTCTTTATGTCTTTCATCCAAACTGATCCCTCATAAACTCCACATCTCCTGGCCTCAGCGTTCCTCCATTGTTTTCATCATCCTTGCTTCTAACCTCTCTTAATCTCGTTCTTTCCCCCATTGTTTCAGAAATCTTCCTGTCTTTTCCTGTCAGGTTCTTATTTAATTTCACTTCATCAGTCCTACATACAGTATAAAGCACTTAATTGTGAGAGAGAGAAAAAACAATGCTACATCATTCTAGATTTTCTCCTCAGATTCAGCTTTTTAATTTACAGTTTTGCTCCCAGCAATCGTTCCCTCGATGCTTCCAAATCTGTATGAAATGCTGTCATGTCACTTGTTTGTATACACTTGTGTTGGCACAAACAAGATTACAGCTGGCCTCACCAACACTTTAACTAAATGCAACAAAATGAAGACAAATATCTATTTAATTCCTCTTTCCTAAATCAAAACTATTGATTCAAAGATTTTAGGAAGAGGCTCTGCTGTAATCTGATGCTGCGCTAATGAAGATGAACGATGTCGCTGCGTTGCAGATCATTTCTAAAGCATTCAAAATATTTCAAATTCAGTATATTTCAAAATGTAAAAGAAAAACAAAAAAACAAAAAAAAGATTGATTTGTTCTGTTGGAGCAAAATGAATCGGGATTCAATTAAAGACAGAGCGCTTAAAATCAGACAGCTGGTTGCAATACACGTTTGGCTGTCACAGTAGCAAACACAAAGATGCATTCACGCATAGAGCTTTCCTCTGGTATAAGTTAACGGCCATGTTTGTATGTTTGCAGTCACTGTTTAATAGATCCATCAGTCCACAGTGGAGTCCTTTGTGCTGTGTTCTTCTTGTCAGCGGCTCTTGTGGAACTAATTGACTGCTACAAGCTTGAGTTTGTTTGTTTCAGCGGCAGGGGTGAAGCATCTCCCTACATGTGGCTTGTAATGCCCCTCGCCCAGCATTAGAGAGGGCTCTGACCTGTTTATCTGTCATTTCGCTTTGGCTCTGAGCCGAAACACTAAATGGTAGCACACTACAATGACGTGAGTGGGCAAGAGGAGCCTTCTTTGTCTCTGAAAGGGTTTGTGTGTCCTTTTTTGTTTGCTTCATTTCTGCAGGAAGACTCAGCTGTGCCACATTTGTATCTGAAATGCTTACTACTCCCTTTATGTCTCCAGAGAAAGAATACATAAGCAATGATAAATTCATTTATCTGTCTCAGATCAAGAAAAAGAGTGACTGAGTGATGTTTGTTCCTCAAGCTGGAACAGCAGGACTTTGTATGAAAAACACTGGCAAGGCATCTGTCGTTTCAGCACCACAGCCCAGCATGCTCTTGGCGGATGATGACATGCTGGAGGAGGCCAAGTTCAACATTAGTCCACGTGAGTACAAAGTTTTCAGTGTGATTTGTTTAAAACTTTTAAAAACTTTGGGTGGACTAGCAGTACAGATGATCATGTAAAATATGTGGACTTGAACCACATATTGACTTGAACCTATATTTGTTTGTTGGCCATAACACAAAACACTGACCATGGACTTTGTGGGACCACAGCAATTTGCTCACTGAATTTAGTTCAGTTTACCGGTTCCAAAGGACTTTCGCTTGCTCATGCATGCAGCTTGGTGAAATCATCATTTTGTTAAAAGGATGGTAACACACCAACTGAAACGACCTTTACCAGCATAGTTTTATGTTCAAGTGAGCTATAAGTGGTGATTTTGGATGGCTATCAGTGTCTACATCAATCTCATCCTCTTATAGTAGCAGGTTGACAATCACAAGGTTCTAAATGGCATCATAATTTCATCATATTGCATATAAAAAGACAAGAAACAAACACCCTGGATGAAAAAGTACTTGAGAAAATGTTTAACAAGGTCATAAATCAAGTAAGCTGTAGGGTCGTTTTCTCATAAGTTTCTACTAAGTTTGACTATTTCTTGCAACCAGAGGTGCTTCCCCCTGCTGGTCGTTAGAAAGGTTGTAAGGTTTAGGCTGTGCCTGTCTGTGGCCTATAGTCAGTCCACCAGTTTGGCAATGGAAATGAGGATTTGGCAAATTTATAATGGGAGCAAATCTACTCCTAGACCCAAAATTTAAATATCCTTTAAAAATGTGGCACCACTTAAGGGAAAAAATAAACAGGCTTTCCAACCACATTAGCTGTATTACCAGAAAGCATCATATTTTTTTTTGCATTTTTTCAAATTTAAGAGTCTCAACACCCTAAAGAAGGGTGTAGTGTATTTTCAATGTCTTCTAATGATTGGTTTTCCAAACCTACCTTGGGTGTTTTATGCCACTTTTTTGGTCATAATCTTACAATTTTTCTTTTCACTTTAAAATGTAGTTTACATGATCTGCAGCTCCACTGATGCTGTCTGAAGCTTTCAATGATGCTAATTTGGCAAACTAGCGTGAAAATGTAAGAAACTTCCTAAAAAGCTTTCAGAAAACTTCCTTACCTCTAAGACTGATTGTTATCAGGAAACAAGACCCAAACTAGATCCAGAGCAGAGAAGACCTTTTGTGAAAACCATGGAGGGGGACGGCTGTGTGTCTTTCGGGTGTGGCAGAGTGTGGAAAGACTAGATAAATAGTTTGTCAGGACTTGAGCCCCCCCCCCCTCGCTCAAGACAACATAACCGCCAACGCTGAGGACACTGAGATTGGTTTTGGCTAGTCTCTTAACACACATGCACGCACACATCAACTATTTTTAACATGTTAGTCAAACAATTGTGGGTAGCCAGAAAGGTTTCACAAAAGACGGGGATACAGGATACTCCCTCTATATGCACAAGACTCACCAGCGCACACACACTCCCTGTAACTCCTCTGTGTAAGTGGCATACTTAGTAATCTACATGACAGATAGTCAAAGCCACATTGTTGGGACTTGAACCCTCAACCTTTGCTTCTCAAAGGGACCAGTGTCTTTCAGTCGTCAGGTTAGCTCCTGTCTTCCCTTTATCCTTCTATCTGTCATGCTTACACCGCTCTCATTTTTCTCTCTCAACCCTTTCAACCTCCTGTCGTTTCCTTTCCGTTTCATTCTCCTAGCCCCACTCCGTCTTTTTTCATCCATTTATCTCTCTCTACTGCCATGACCTCTTTTTATCTGCCCTCCTCTGGCATTTCCATCTTGTAAAATGCCCCCTCCCCATTCACCTTTTTTCACTTTTTTTTTACAGTCACTCTATCACAAATGCCTTATTGGTTTTCTCTCTACATTCACAGATCTTTTATTCCTTTTCCTGACTCTGATCTTAAAATTTCATTGATGTTTCTTTGCTTTCATGAACGTTCCCCCTCTTCAGTTCATCTTTCACCTCACTGATTACTGGGGGGCGCACATGTTAATTCAGAGTTCTGCTTTAGACAGTGGAGCCTTGTAAGGCCTGAGCGCACTGACCTTTGAGGGCATCGATGCAGTGTTTATCTGAACACGTTTTGTACCAACATTAAGCCATTTAAATCCAAGACTCGTTTATCAGTTTTGCCTTGAACTTTAAGGGCTATGCTGGGGAGTTATATTTTATCTCCTGAGGGTAATGAGTAGCTTTATCAACATACCTTTATGTTGATAAAGGTATAGCACATATTGTAAAAGGGAGAAACTTGTCTACTAAAGTTTGGTCAATGATATAAAAGGATGTATTCAAACCCAAAGCATTTATCCCCTAAAGTTTTACCAAGACGTTTTGGTGCCTACAGTAAACCTGCCATAATATCAATCCATAACATGTCACTCATCACTCTGTATATCTCTTAATATGGATGCTTGTTGGTTGGTTGTTCGTCTTTGTCAGCAACATTGTGGTGGACTTATAAGTGAAATGATGATGCATTTATAAGGTTCGTTTATTGGAAATGTGATGATAAGGAGTTCCTGACTAAATGTCAGGAATGTGTTGGACAAACACAGATACACATCATAGTCACAATCTCCTCCTGCTGGTGTCTCTTTCTTTTTTTGTCTTATACTGTGCCATATTTTTCTTGATCCTTTTTATTTCTCTCACGCATCAACTATGTTTTCACCCCCACATCTGCGCTCTCAAACCTGGCTCTGTGTTGATATCAACACATGTCTCACACATTTACTGTCAGTTCTCATTTCCCTCGTCGCTAATTTCTCCATCTGTGTCTTGTCAGTGATTTTGGCTGGTCACCGTCTGAGGCATGTCACACGAGGCCACACAAGTGACACCTTGAGAGACATGAATGTGGACATCAGATGCAACTGCTCTCTGATTGAGACGCTGTCACACAGTTAACTCTGAGCACGCACACATATTCTAGCAGTTCAGTAAATGCAGATGTTTACTTTAAAAAGCAGTACGTGTATGTCTTTAGCAAGGACAAGGCTACGCATGCGTGCAAACACACACACTCACACATTAGTACTTTGTATTTATCTCGCAGACACTCTTCACCCGTCACATCATGCCTGTGGTGTTACAAACATGCAGTGTGTTTCTTCTGTCAGCAGGTCTACATACCAGACAGTAAAGCTCTCATTATGTCTCCGCAGCCTCAAAACCAATTATGGCTGATATTCCCGAATGAAACAAAGTACTATTCTGCCTCTTTTATATTTTATATAAAGTACCTGTGGGTTTAAAACACACACAGACACACATTTCCACCATGACTAAATTTACAGTAATTATATATTATCAAAACACTGGATACAGTTTTGAACTACAGTGACACATGCAGGCAATGTGTTCAATATGTTCTGAAAGCTCAGCTTTGCATACATGCATTTGTGCTTAAAATTTAATCCACAGCCTTCAACCGATGGCAGTTTCACAGTGTCAGAAGTGTAAATCTTTGAGGCAACTTCTACATCACTCTTATGATTTAAGCTGTAAGTACGTTGTTTTAGTTGATAAGCTTATATCACGACGAACAAATGTGAAAGCTTAGCTTTCGTTTACATATACCAAAACAATGTTTTAAAACAATATTTGCTTTTTGATTGCTGGAGGTTGCCTGTGGGATAACATGAGCAACCCACTCTGACCCATTTGAACAAACATGCACAACAGTTACGTGCTGTTTTGATAGGATGTTTAATGTGCTGTGTGCTTATTTTGGTAATTGTAGGGTTAGAATCAGTTTACTGCGTATAGTTACTGGGCAGCTCATTAGGTACACCTTGCTAATACCCAGTTCTAACCATTGATGACTTCAGAACTGTGTTAATTCTTCATTCACAGAGATTTAACAAAGTGCTGGAAACATTCCTGAGAGATTTTACTTCATAGTGATAGGATAGCATCACACAGTTACTCCAGATTTGTTGGCTGATTTGTAAAGCAGTTATAAAGTTATTGTTATAAAAGGAGGGAAATGCTCAGCAACAATACTCGGGTAGGCGGTGGCATTTAAATAATGCTCAGGTGGTACTAAGAGAATTGCACCTCAAAACAGTCTAGAGCACAAGAAACAATAGAAACAGAGACTGACTTTAACTTTCAGCACTTGTGATCAGTAACAGATGAACTTTTCATGAAGACACTAAACACCAGAAACTCAAAGAAAAGTCCTTGAAATTTTCCTGCTGTGCGCCAATCTCTCGCCTGAATCCGGATTTCAGAATTCTATACAAAGGTGACTTTTACTGCTTCTTCTATTAAGCTGTTAAATTAAAACTATGCTGTCTGCCACATCCTGCAGTTATGAAGGCTGTGTGTCGGAGGAAATTACGCACATGGTTTGTTGGCCTAGCAAGTGATGGTGCAGCTGCTTTGATGGGCTGATAGAGAGAAGCAGACACACATCTGAGTGAAAAGAACAGTCCTGCACTGCATCATTCACAAGTTAGAGACTGCAACCTACGAGGCTGTAATACATTCAACAGAATAGAGTCATTTTCACATGTTCCTCTTCTTTCCTTACGATGATGACTGTACGGTAGCGTATTTATGTGTCTGTATATGCCCAATCTCCTCATTAATGGGTGTGCCAATCCAAATAAAACTTTGCATGCACATCATCCCACATGCAGCAGCTGATCTCAGTAAATGTAGGATTTGCCTCCTTCTGTGTTCAAAGGTTTGCAGATGTGGGTAAACGAGGAGCGATGCGCTCCAGTTGATGCGCTGCTGGGAAAGCTGTGAACTGTGAAACAGCAGCAGTTCAAAGTTCATCTTTAAATTTAAACCTCTAAATGACCTGGTCTCTGCACGTTTAAAAACACTGATACTCAATTTTTTTCATAGCATTTTGTTAGCACAGGAACAATAATCATACCCTCAATACCTAAATGCTCCATGATAGGAATGGAAAAGAGAAGTTGTTTGCCCTCATATGATCCATTTAAATATCACTGGTATAATACTGCCACTATAAAAAAGTAATTACAACACATAAACACATGCATAATAAGATCCAGTGGATCATTCTTGGACAGAAACTCACATACAAGCCTAACAAAAACAACGCAGCGCTTTGATTTCGACCCAAAACCTTAGAGAGCTTTTGAAATGGTTCTTTAGACACACCTTTTTCTAACTAAGGTGAATTTTACAGCTGAAATCAATAAAGAAACACAACTTTCTCTTGGATCAGAGCCTTATTTAAAGTCTGTTTCTTGCCATTCCTACATTTTTTCCAGTTTTATTAAGCTATCTGGACTATTGTTCATGTACGGTAAACTTTAAATATTGGTTATTGAGCCTGCAGGCTAAAGGCTCCCTTGATTGTACGTTAGCATTTTACACAGGCATTTCAGATTTAAACACATGTCAGCTTTTACTAAAACACAGAAAACCTCTAAAATATTCTCGACTACCTAGCTGTATATAGATTGTAGTTTAAAATAATAGAAAAGCTTATTGGCTTGGGTACTAAACCATCCAGTCTCGTTCCTTTGTTTAGTTTTTTTTTTTTCCTTTGCTGGACTTTCAATGAGGTCAGAGGACTGGGAGCACTTCAGCTGAATGTGACAAAGGCATTAGAGAAGAAGACTGCAATAAATGAGGAGGGTGGGAGAAACTGATGCAGACCAGAGAAAAAAGACTCGAAAGATGAAAGGATGGAAGACGGTTTACATTCCATCTGTCCGGACCATCTCCATCTGACTAGATGACAGACTACACTCCTCCACCTAAGAACAACTAACACCAGTCTGCATGTAAGCATCCAGGCAAAGCCAACTAGGAAAACAAACTCATTAATTCACAGGCTGTAAGCAAAAACAAACAGGACCCTTCACACGGAGAGCTAATGCAATCTGATCAGAATGGGACGCTGATGTGAACGTTTGTGTTTTCAAGTGCACCCCCTGCCTTACGCCAGACAAAGTGAATATTGTGTTAGACACGGTGTGTGTGTGTCTAAAGTCAGTGTGGGATAGTGTGTGAGCACACAAGGCCCGGAGAATTCGAACGAATAAAAGAAGCGGGCCAGCTGAAGGGAGAGGAGAACAAATGAAAGACATGCAGAGACAGAAAGAGAAAGAAGCTTGATGGGAGATTTGTATAGATGCTTTGCTGGGAGGGAGCCCAGCCAACACATCACACGTTACAGACCTCGACGCTGCAGCGTCAGCTCACAGACACATTTTTACTTCTGCACAAACATGTTTTCAGAAAATATAAACTACAATCAATTCTTTCAATATATTATTTCCTAATGAAACGAGTCACAAAACCACTCAAATGAAAAAGAAAAACGAATAAACGATTTGCATGTCAAATGAAAACATTTAAAACTTGGCCCTTTGCAACAGTCATTAAAATGCTATTGACGCCATGGCCATGTGTTATGTAGAAAGGATGTTTTATGATTAATTTCACTGAATTGTTAAATTCAACAAACTTTCAAATACATTTTTCAAACTATAGTGTTTGGAAGAAAAAAACTAGGAGAGAAGAGGGATCCAAGTACTTTAATGGTTCCTGTGAGGTAAAAATGACCTTTTTCCTGTTTGAACTTCTACCAACTAAGTGATTGAAATGAGATAATGACAGCTTTTCCTGTTTCTAAATTACCTCTACATCCTCCTGGGAATACAAACACCCTCTGGGCTTTTGGGGGTTGCAATGGCATATGCAGCTGATAGAGCACAAGAGAGCAATATAGAGGAGAAGGATAAATGTGAAGCTGGGGAGAGATTAGACTAAAGAGTGAAATGATGAGACACATGTAGATGTTATGAGAGATTTGCTTGTAAAAAAAAAACAGCTGAGGAGGGGAGAGACTTGAATCAATGAGGAAATTGTGTAAAATAGGGTAAAGTGATGGGTCAAATGTGAGGTCATCATGAAAGGAAGCAAGGAACTGGATGCTCCTTAATGATAATCTCATAAGCAGAGACCTCTCCTCACTCCTAGTGATGCTCATAAAATGAGAACTGAGTGTCTTTCGATGGCAAGCTATGAAGAAAAATGGCTCTATATGGATCTGCTTATTGCGCCACCGAAATGAAAATATGGGATTTGCAAACTAGGCTTTGCATGAGCAAATGCAATGAGTCACAATCATGAGCGCTGGTTTTTCCACTTCTGGT
This sequence comes from Pelvicachromis taeniatus, assembly GCA_015108175.1. NCBI lineage: Eukaryota > Metazoa > Chordata > Actinopteri > Cichliformes > Cichlidae > Pelvicachromis > Pelvicachromis taeniatus. The sequence continues at coordinate 16,540 of VURO01031804.1, read as the reverse complement.
GTTTGCCTGGGGCCTGACTTTATTTGTTCCATATCAGAAGTATCTCCTCCCCACTTCTTCTGCTAAAATGCTAAACAAATTCAGATTTTCGTGCCATTCTGCTTCTCCCGCAGGTTGCCCTTTAACCTCAATATTAAAAACCACTTCCATTTTCACTCCCTATGTTCTATGAGCCTCTCTCTCTTTCTTCCCCCTGAGCTGTATTTATTTTCAGTCCAGGCAACAGGAAGAGCAGCTAGCTCAGTTGGTGACTTTTCTCCTGAAAAAAATGAACAGAAGGAAATCCTGTGTGATATCTAGCGCTGATGATGATTACAGAATCACTCAGGCCTGAGTGAAACGAAACAATGACAATAGTTTGGCAAAAACCCAGTCAAGCATCACCTAAACACTCACACACTGCCTCATTATCATTAAACTCGAGTGAGTCATGGACAACAACCGGGCTTAGATTAGAGCCAGGAAAGGAGGAGAGCGTGTGTGGGAACAGGACAGAAGATATGACAATGCTCGGGAAAAATATTTGGTGAACTAGAAAAAAAAAATCTATCATCAAGCAAGCAATCAATTCAGTCATACGTTGGAGAATTGTGATTACGGCAGCGGAACAGTTAGGACACAATGACGCACAAAATCCACCTGTGAGGACGACAGCAGAAAAAAAAAAACGAAACACAAAATAAAAAGACCACGTCTAAATACAGTCTCCAGTGCTGGTAACAATTTAGCAGCAAAAATGCAAATTATGAAACATACTCGCTTTAGGTGTTCATCCCTAATAAACTTTTACAGTGAGACGATCGCCGCGGTGCGTCTGACCGCAGAAAGAGAGCCTCAGCCAAATTCTCTCCTCTTGCTGCGCACCCGGCTTATACTGCGAAGCTGTTTCAACCTGCGAACCAGCAGACGCATGCATGTGCGTCTCCTAAAGCGCACTAACTCCCTGAAACGGTAGCGGTAGCAAAAAAAAGAAGAAGAAAAAAAGCTTTTTAGCGCTTCCAGCTCGTTTGAGCAGGAAGCGAAAATGCGCAAAATACAAGAAGCAGTTATTGGAGCGTCTTCAAGTATCAGATAAATATTTCACAACATTTTCTCCCGGAAAAAACGAACAGAAGGAAACAACCAAGCGCATAAAATAGTGATGGGGAGCTTTTGTCCATAGATAGATAGATTACCTTTGTGGGACAGTCTGAGCCGTGGCACGTTTAATTTGGTTGCAGAGACGGTGGTGACAAGAAACGCAACAATAATCATGGAGCAAGGTGTAAATATCTTCATCATCTCGCTGAGATGTCCTCCAGCCTTAAGCTGAAGCTGTACACAGAAGCTGTCAAACACAATATTCCCACAGAATTTAAGAGGGGAAAATCCGACGGATCCTTCTTCTCACGAAGCCAGCATTTGACTTGGAAGCGTAATTCCCCCCCAGCGCGTAAATGGCTCTCTGACCAACCAGCTGAGTGGCTGAGCCTGGGTTGGTGAGAAGATTTACTGACTCTGCTCTAAAGGCTCCAGCAGCTCACTCCCAACAGCTGCCCCACAGAAGTCTGTTACAGCCACGGAGAGAGAAATACCACGCCTCAACAGAAGGGAGAGAGGGAGAGCTGTAGTAGCGAGAAGTGACCTGCCCTTTCTTTACGCATAACAGAGCACTCTCCAAACACACGCACCTGGAAGATGACTTTCAGTGCAATTTTATCATCAGCTGCTAGTGAAGAAACTCTAAGATCACGAACACACAGCTGATTAAACTTTTAGACACAACAATAAAACCTCAACCCCCACTTTAATCCCACCCTCATTCGGTAAATATTTCTGAAATGCAGCACATAACAAACACATAACGGTTACTGCAGCGTGTAGCAAAAACAGGACTCACAAGCTGAACTGCATGTTGCTGATGGGTTCAAGGCAAACTCTTGATAAACTGCAGAACATTCCTTTCACAAAAACTAAAAGTAGCCAGTTATTTTTGTGCATGCTGTGTGAGCCGTGGGTTTCACAGGACGGAGGGAGGAAGACGTCCCTCTTTCAAGGGACTGAAGACGTCAGATGACCCACAAAGTTATGAACTATGAATGAATGAAAAAGATCTTCCTCTCCACGTTTCTTTCCTCCACAAAGCTTTTATGCAAGTACCCTGTTTTAACCCCTTAGGCACCATTGTGATGATTTTAATTAAGTTGTGGAGTTCAAATAACCCCTCCTCCTATGCGCATCTATTCACAAGCAAAATTTCAAGTGAACACAGAGGTCATGGCAGAGTGAGAAAGAGCCATTCAAGGTGACCGTGTTACTCTTTTGGAAACGCTTGTTTGTAGCATGGAAGGAGAGTCCCACACACTGTGTGCTCATAACGCTGAGCCGCCTCTTAGTTCTTGTCAACGTCACTGTGAAGCCCACAAATATTCTTGCATATGTCTTTAAAATGAATCTTTTGATCCTTTTTAGTATTTTGGAGATTTTTAAACTTTGCAAATAACAACAACTGACTTATTTTTGAATACATGCTGAAAGTGCACTTAAAACCACAATAGAATATCTCTCAAGAATTAGAGAGATACCTAACCATGTACTACACACTCTGGAACTATTATTCAATCACACATGCACGGTAATTACCATAGCCTTAAAAGTCTCTCGTGAAGTAACACAAACAGTAGTCTATCACTGGGAAAATTATCAAAATAACTTGCAAAATGATGGCAGATAAATGAGACCATAAGGCTGACAAGGGGTAGACTCCATCTCATTCTAGTGGTATCGTGCTTCGTGAAATTGAGATCATATTTCGAGTAAATACTGATGCTCACTGATGGAAAAAAGATGTTTCTACTTCTCCTCCTCTTCGGGCGCTTTTCGGTATCTTTTGTACACAAACATGTTTGGAGGGATTTTTTCCATTTGACATTCTTTGGTTTTCTGTTGCCAGAAACACTGAAACTGTATCTGTGCGTTCTCATGTTTGTACCTTTAAACTATATAACAGATGTATTTAAATTAAAGAGAGAAAAAACAACATCAGGTATAATGGTATACATGCACATGATGATATGTTGAAGTAAGTCAGTAGAAGCTGCCAAGGACGATGCTGTGTTTGTTTTCTGCTTTCAGCTGCCATTAATATGACATCATTGTGAGGCTGTGCTCTCTGATTGAATGATTAAAAGGTGGTTGAAATCATTAAAAACATGGTTCAGAAATCCTTACATATAAAGTTTAATTACATTAATCCAAAGACGAGATGATCAGTTCAGCCTCGAAGTTCAAAAGTTTGAGACAGGACAAAATGGTCTGTGTTGCATTTACGATGTTTTCATGCACTAATCATTAACCGGAGCAGATACAGCCTTTTTTTTTTAGGCACGCTTTAATAAAATGCATCCGTTAAAACAATAACAGTATAAACTTAACTGACTTGTTCTAACTTAACACAAAGGACTGATTGAGCTTCATGCAGAGAAGGTTAACAAACTAACTAACTGTGCAGACAAACGATTCAAATGACAATCAAAGTGAGCTGACAAAGACAACACTAATACATTTCTTAGGTTTACATAATTGCTAAAGAGAAGGAGATGTTTTTACAAGTACAAACAGATTTTAAAAATTGGTGAGCGACTGTGATTGAAGTCATTGTGACTGGCAGTTTTGTTGAAGTGCTCAACAGAAGTCCTCGGTGGCTCGTGATTGGACAAGAGTCCTCAAATGTAGCTTCTTTCAGAAGGACAAACAGACGTGGGAAAGTAACACAAGAGGCCACAAGCGGGGCGAGTGTTTAAGAGCTGAATTAATTAATTTGTAAAAGCAGCAGCAGCCCTCGTTCCATCCTGGTGAATGAGTGTTCCCTGTTTTTGTCAGAGGGAGTGGGAATGACCTGGGAGCAGAAATGGCAGAGAGGACTACAAGGAGCTGAAATGATTAAACTAAATCAATTTCCTTTGCTCTGCTTTACTTGTCTTTTCTCTAACGCTGCCCGTGAATTCCTCAGTGTCATTACCAATCACAGACGACACTCGTGTGGTTTTCAAACATGTTGCTTTCTCTTTAAAAAAAAATCTCACAATGGATCTCCGTGGTTCTCAGTCTCACCAAATCTCTTTAACAACATAATTCATTCTGAAAGGTGCGCCATTCGTACTGTATGAGTGAAA
>VURO01031804.1:0-12366 GCA_015108175.1 Pelvicachromis taeniatus | reverse complement strand
CTGTATGAGTGAAAGACTTTATTTGCACCTCACAAAATCCTCCAGGGGGGTGGGGGGGCCTACATTATGCTCTTCGAGCTGTCAGTACAGATGAAATCCAAGACCATTTACTATCATCCTGACATTGCGTCACACTGACAAATCACACTGCTGTTCCTTGAGTGGTGATTAGGAATGGCAGAGCAGAAGTTCATGAATTCACAATGTGAGAGGTTGGGCAGAGAGAGTGGATGGAGAAGTTGGAGGCACAAGAAAAGAGACAGCTGGTGTTTTTGTTTTTATGCCACGAGGTTCGTAAATGTTTCATCTTTTGTGGCAAAAAAGGAATACAAAGAAGGGAGCTCACGTGTGTCGAGGCAGAGCGATGAACAAAATGATTCAGGAAAGGCACAGTGAGTGGAGATGTTGAGAAAGCAGCGATCAGTGTTGACAGGGGAAGAGGGAGAGAGCGTTGATATTCATGTCCAGTCAATTGTTGTCTGTGTCAAATGTGTGGAAGGGTTAGCTCAGGGGTACTGTGCAGTCCAAGGACAGTGAACGCATCACTGCCAAAAATACGACACAGTGAAATGAAACATCATTTAAATTGGACCTTTCCAGTTGGACTGGCCACTTAAAGTGCTGTACACATTCAACCATTGACGCAGAACTTCACCTCATCGATGTGTCAGTCACACCTACAGCTATTTTTCATTGAACCTATTCACACATATGTTTCTGCACTGTGGGGGGAAAACAGAGACCCTGGAAGAAAATACATGCAGGTAAAAAGGCCAGTTTTGCTGTGAGGTGATGTTATAGCATTGGGCCGCTGCATTTTGTTTAAAAAAACCACATACTATATAGTGCACAATGTATGTGGAGGTTAAAACACATTTAAGACTTTATTGCTACTGTTGTGATGAAGTAACTGTTAAAAGCTATGATTACGTACTGCACAAAAGACCTGATGGATCCCTCATTACTTTATATTTTACTTCCAAAGAGGCAGACGTCCTCATTATTTTTAAAGTGGTTTTAGGCAACAGTTTTACGGGATTTCTGAAGGAACTTTTTCTTTGGATGTTTTCTGATTTTTCACTCATTTTCAGTCCAGTCCTTGTACCTGACCATTTTCAGAGGAATGTTTTGTTGATTGTTAAACCACTTAAGACTGACCTAAGACTCATTCAAGCATAAAAAGTGGCGCGTAACTCATAGAATGAATCAGCGTCGTGTCTGTTGTCTGTCAAAGTCACTTGTAACTGACAGCCGATCACAAAAGCACACCATTTGTTCCAATTTCTTTAACTGAATCTACAAACACACACACACGCAAAAATCAAAGCTACAGTAAGACAGTTTGACAGGTATGGGATTGCCTTTTTGTAACAACAAAGTGGCTCACAGAGAGCTATCAGCGTAGCTGAAAACTTGAAGTATCTTATTATAGTGTGTGTTGTGTTGTCAAACATCTGAGGAAATTTGACAAAGGGAGGACAGAGTTGGTTTTTAGAAGAAAAACTTCTAAAAAACTACTTACAACTGATGAGCAATATCTGAAAATCATTCTCTAAGAAATAGAATAAATCCAGCAAAGACCTGAGACACGACCAGAAAGATGGATCTGGACCTTTAGATGATCCATCTTGCACCACTCAGTGGTACAAGCTCAAGAAAACTTTAAATCTAAAAGAGTGAGCGGTTTATTTTGGCACATAACTACATTATACAAAATGGAAATGACCTAACATTGGCAAACCTGAACATGAAGAGCTGCTGATATGAGTGTAAATAGTAATTGTGGGAAAACTGCAATAAGAGACGAATGAGAGGGAGTCACTTTGACCAAATTTGGAAGTCTGTTTTCTAACAGGCTACAGCATGCTTTTTCTTTTTTTTCCCCCCACTTTTCCACAGGAGAAGCAGGAAGGAAAGATCAGCACAAGCCAGCATTATTAAGCACATGTTACTCTTACTCACCTTTCACTTTAGACAGAGAAAGATCAACCGGCATAATTGTAAGCCGGGGCCACACTTTCCAGTCAGGTGTTTCTCAGCCAGCTGATTTGGAACAAGATATGTGTGAGCTGTGAGCAATCACAAGAATTAACAGCAATCAAACACTGAGGGGTCTCCACGAGACAGAGAGAAATAAATCCATTGAGAAAAATACTCTCAACAGCTGCAGCATCTGCGAGAGGGGGGGGCGCAGCGTTTCCACACAGCCCTGAAATGTTTCGCCACATCCTTCAAAATGAAGCTCTCTATCATTATTTTGTGGCTTCCTTTGCCTATGGCTGTATTTGTTTATGTGTATGTTTCTTAAGCTTGTTGGAGTGTTTATTAATTTAGTTTTTAAAAAGCAATATTTTTCATCTAATGCTATATAATGTGACTTTCCCAGCCAGTGTCCAGAATACCAAGTGTGTGTAACATCATCTCATTAAAATGCAAGGTTGAGTCCTGGCATTCGTGTGCATGTTGTTGAACATCATAACATTGTTTGACACAAAGCATGTCTCGAGTGGCTGAAGACAGCAGATGAAATGATGGGAGTTGCTGGGGAACATCAGTTATCTAGGCAATATTTGGCTGCTGGTTTAAATATTGTGACTGATCAAGATATGAAGAGAGTAATGCTGCTCATAGTTTTTCCCTGGATGCCTTGGACTCGGCATCAGTGACGGCAATTTGAAGCATTGTTTGCTTGTGTTCTGCTTTGTTATTTTGCTAATTTCATTTGGCTCAAATCACAGGGCAGAAGACATAATCATGAACATCTGCGCTCCTTCAGCAAGCCAGCAGACTGGCCGGCTATTTAGGTGTAGTTTAAATTGGAAGGCTAACGAGCCAACAATGATTCTGTTTTCGTTTTCTCGCAAATCGTTTCTCTCATTGTACTTTTTCATCCACCTTTAAATACACACAACTACACAGCAACAGAAGCGCAGGCCTTCTCAACATATGGGCTGTTAATAAAAGGGTGAAATTTGGGAATTGTCTGCACACACACAGAGACCATGCAGGGCACTTTTAGGACCTATATGTGCCCCCAGTCTCAATTTAGACTGATTAGAGCCTGACCTCAGCAGTGAACTGACACACACACGCAGAGGGAGAGCTCCTGCCTGTCCTGATTAAGCTGTGACCCTGCCACTGACCACTGGACACTAAACACTCCCAGACCAGGATAAAGCACAGCTGACATACTGGGAAGACCACATGGGGACTTCCATTATGCAGAAAATTTTTTTAAAAAAAGCTTAAGCTGTGGAACTGCATGAGGAACTCATTTAAAACTCCTTGTCCTGCTCAAAATGTGGATAATTTCACTTTACTGCAGCGTGGAAAAGTCAAAAGTTTGCTGCTATAATGATATTTAGTTTTTTCATATGCCCAGGGAATGTTTTCTCACATATAATTAAACGTATTGGAAAACGCCGCCACGTCTGTTATCAGTTACTCTGCCTTCAGGTCCTTTCAGAGGATACTTTTTGTTTGAAAAGTACGTCAGTTAACAACAGTTTTAGTGATTATCTTGATCTTATCCACATTTTGCTCTCTTTAGTGTGGCTGTGTTCAGTGTTTTGCTGCTTTGGACGTCGTGCTAAAAAAGAAATCAACAAAGAAATCACGCAAAATATGAAACACTTTAATTGCATCGTTTCCACGTTATATATATATATTTTTTTCTAGCAGAGCCCGGGTATGAGTGAGATCATTTTCATACAGATGTCACAGATGTGCGTGACGATTGCTGCAGCTGGGATGTTATTAAGTCTGAGAATAAACGTCTGGCAAATCCCAGGCTGTAAATATAATAATAAACATATAAATATACATTCATACAAGTGGATGCCATTTGTGCAAGCATAAGTCTAACATGAAAAAACAACAACAAACAAACAAACTGAGTTGCTGTATTCGAATGTATTGTTGCTAATAGTGTGTGGATCAGTTTGGATTTGAATTATTTATTTAGCAGAGCATGTGTGCATGTTTCCGTGCATGCATGTTTTTGGCTTTTCGCGCTGAAATAAAAACAAAAAAAGTTGACTACCTCTTCTTTGTTCTCAGAGAAGATTGTCTGTGTTTAATTTATAATTTACTCCAGGTTGCCCCCAGAAGCTGCATCCTGTAGTGGGAGGAATGAAGTCAGCTCATGCACGAGGAATAACATCTGCACTCTGCTACCAAACACTTCTACACAAACACTCGCATGCGTCTGCGTCCTGTCCTTGACATATGCTTCATCCTTACCCCTCGCTCTGAGTCGTACTTTCATGTGTTCTGTTACATTCTGACCGAGGTCGTCTTCCAAACAGCTTCTCTCAGCGCACCTTTCTCACCCACAGCTAAAGCCAAGCGGGCTTTTGTTGTTATTGCCCCCAGGCTCTGGAATAGTCTGCCATCCTTCATGGTAAAAAAACAATCTGTAAAACAACAGACAATTTTAAATCAATCAAGTCTGGGGTGCCTCACAGTTTTGTCAAGTCCACTGTGAACGTTTTCCTTCTGCACTTTCATTTGAATTGACTGTTAAGGCACGTGACACAAGTGCAACTAGAAAACGTAACAGCATTCACAGGGAGATGATGAAATGAACGTAACGTATAGGAAAATCAAAAGAAACTGGGATTTCTAATCAGTCTTTTTATAAAACATGTAGATGTCAATAATCGTTGTATGTGTGATGTCCATGCAAAGTGTCATTCGGATTGGCCCACGCGTTAAGAAGGAGATATAGTAAATACCTTCATCATCACCCTACTTGTTAGTACTAATTATAGTAAGATTTTCTTTCCTTTAATTTGCTTTCAATGACTGCAGGTGATTCCTGATCATGATCTGTCACTGCATGTGATTTTCATGTTTGCATTCGCTTGTCTGTATTGAATATCCGTTGCTTGTTTACTTCTTATGCTGTTACGTGTTGTATTTGTTCTTATTTCTGCTGCCCTCTTAGACAGATTAATCTCGATGAGACTTTTACCCGATAAAAAAACATTTTGTTGTGTGAGAGTTTTATGTTTTCTAAGTAGGTTTTTGGACCTGGGATGTAAATATGTCTGCCTGGAAAGCACTTAGGGTTAGCTCCTCTTGTTTTAAATGCACTATATAAGTAAAAGTGACTTGACTTGGCTTAAAGAAGTGACAGCATACTAAAAAGAAAAATCCTCACTTAGCATCTCTGTGGGGAAAAATTGGCCCTTGTAAGCGCACAATAAACACACCCAGAGATAGCTTTATCCTGGGTGAAATCCCAATTGAGCAACTTTCCTGTCATCACCCTCATCCCCCTCATCTGAATCATCCACCCCCCTGCTCTGTTTTTTCCTCCCTCAGGGAACCCTCAGCTGGTTTCCAGGTGAGTGCATAGAACAGCCTGCGAGGAGATAAACTACCACTGACTTTCTTATCAACAGGAATGCCAGCATAAATTCTGTTTAATCGTGTGTTGGAACAAGTTTTCCTGTAGCTCACATTCCTTAATACACATGTATTCAAAAGTATCTCCTGCACATACCAGGCATGCATTATGCATGACACTATCTGATAAGCACTGTAGGAAAATGATGACTCTAGCCGGCCCTTTATCTCCTTCTGTGATATAGATAGAGAGACCATATATTGAGCAAAGTTAACTACGAGTGAAGAAATTAATATGCTTTTAATTCTTCTTTTATTTCTTTAATTCATAGAGCTTTAGTAGTATTATTGTTTTCTTATCTGTGCCTCTCCATCACATCTCGCAGAGTGGAGAAAATCTTTTACATTGTTTGTTTATGAGATTATTTCTTGACAGCCAACACTTCAGTATCCATTTTTTCTTTGGCTTTCATCAAAAATTCACCATTTAATTAAATCAAACAGTGTGGTGATGTGCAACCACTCTGTGGGGACAGAGTGATGACTATTGTGTGGTTACCACAGCATGCCAAGGTCAAGACCCTGCGCTGAAGCTCACGATAACCAAGATTAGCATGGTGGTGTCATTAACACACAAACACACACAGACAGACATTGGCCGTGGCTTCTAACCTTTTGACCCACTGAGCCGCGTTCACAGATGTTTATTTATTGATTCCGCCCATCCTTAACGGCATCCATCATCACTGTCAGGGTGGAGGAGGAGTGTGTGTGTGTGTTTGGGTGTGAGAGCGAGGGTACCATAGTGAGTGCTGAGAGATGTGCTGTGTGATAATATTTAGATGTAATATAATAAAAAAGAGAGATAAATGGGGTTATGCTGTGTTTGTTCTTGAATGTTAAGGTTTCTAGAACGAGAATATTTCTGAAACCTTTCACTGACCTGAATTCTTGAATTTGAAACTGACTTTGATTTATTTTTTTTATGTTACGGATTGGGACAAAGCATGTAATTGTGATAGTTGCAAAGGTTAGAGAATATTTTATATTAATGAAGCTCATCACATGATCTAAAGTGTGTGTGTGTTTTCTATGTTATGTCTTTTTAAAATCCTGTTTCCAGAAAACCAGACTGTTTTAAACTGTTATTTTTTTCCATGACGTCAGTTGGTAAAATTATTGCCAGTCAACCCAATAAAAATACTGTGAGGAGCATTACTAAGAGATTTTATTTTTACATTTTTACATTTTTTCCTTATCAGCGTTAATTTGGATAAGTGATTTGGAGGAAATGTGCAGGATTTGTTCAATAACACGCATACTTGACGACTGTCAGCATGCTTGTTAACGTCCAACCACAGCTGTCAGTGTCACAAACAATATGACATTTCAATTATAAGCAGTTGGATGTTTTGTTGTAGGATTTCTTTGCACAGTTGTTAATGGACGCTGATGCCACTTTCCAACCTTTGATGTGTTTCTGCCTGCCTGGAAGCCATATTTCCAAAACTAACAGCTTTTCCAGTCAACTGCTGCCTGACTGAAATAATATTTTTTTTAGCTTACTTATCATATTTTCCAAATTTTAACCTTCAGTCAGTGAGCACACGCTCTGGAAGCAGCACAGAGCCAGAGGTTGATGGCCAACTTAATCAAACTTGTGGAGGGTACTGGAAACAAGGAAAACATTTAAATTAGAACAAACTATCACTTTCGATTAAATGAAAATTGTAAGCCAAATTTCGAGCATTTCTTTTCAAATATATCATTTTTCTTGGAGATGATAAACAGCAGTGCTGCTCCTGCTGCCGTCGCCCTCCAGGCCATAAAGGTGGGCTGTTTTATGTTCTGTAACCCTCGCTGCGTAATGGTTTTCAAACCTCTGAAATGAGGAAAAACAAGGTGCCACCTTAAAATTTATGAGACATTAAATCCCTTTACATTAAAGCTCAGTCAATCCATCATCATTAAGGCTTATCGAAATAATCACCAAGCCTGTAAAACAGCTTAACTAGTGCTTCAGCTGAGGTGTGAGGAAGAGGTGTGTGTGAGTTTGTGTGAGTTCATGTGTGTGACTCTCTGTGTCTTTGTTTCAGTTTGGATCTCATCGAGAGAACAGGTATTTCTCTTTGTATAAATACCTGTGAAAATGTGCTTCAGTCATTTTCTTCATAACAAACTGCGTCTCCAATGTAAACGCAGGAGAAAAATACTGTAACATCTGTAAGAGAAGAGGAAAATATCAATTTCATGTGTGGATAACGACACAGCTGAGTACTAAATACTATAATTTGGTGTCTAATAGCATTTGAGTCTTGAGCAAAAGATTTGTTCTTTTCATTTATACTTTAAGATTTTGCTGCTAACCTCCAAATACCAGAGCTAATTGTGATCAGTAGCAAATTCAATTTAAAAATATTTCCATGCACTTTTCTTAAAACTATTTGTTTTTCTTTTTTTCACCAAAGTTATTATAAATCAATCAGATGGTTTTAAAAGCAGAATCATGCTGATGACTTATAAAGTTTATAAAAAGGATCATTTAGTCACGTTTCCTCAGAATTTTCTCCTTTTCATTGTTTTCATTTGTGCCTCCATCATCGAGCATGAATGACGTTTGCATGAAACAGTACCATAGATGCTTGCCCACTACTTTCTATATTTTTATTTCAGATCCAACAAAACGTATAGCAGTTTGTGACAATGTTCAGAATGAAAGAAATACATTTTCACGTTTCACTTTCCCACCCTCCTCTGACATTTTTTTTCTTTTTTTCAGTTTTAAACATATACCTAAGAGTCTTTCTGCTTCGCTGATGCTCAGTCGTGCAGCTCAGTCTTTATATTCCTCTTAAAAGCCAACTCCGCCTTTCCCTGTTGACAGACCGGACCGAGCCAGCCGCTGATTCAGAGCGTGCCCAGTGGAGCCCGATTAAAGCCCCCAGTGGTTTCTGGCTGGCAGATCACAGTTTAACTAAAAACTAAAATGGACAGCTCACAGCTCACGAAGCTCAGCTCACTGGAACTCAAATCAAAGCCTTCCCTTTCAGCCAAATTTGGACAAATTTTGTAGTGTATTTTGGCACTTTTCTGCACAGAGATTCACAATAATGGCAGAAGATATGTTTATATTCATAATGATTAAAAACTGGCAGTATAATGTATTTCCTCTGCAGCACAAGTATTGGATAAACCTAGTGTGACCTTTCCCAGAGGCTGGCTTTGATCGCCACAGTGCGCTCATGCATCTGTTTGACAGTGATGGATTGGGGAAGGTCAAGTTAAACACAAGCCAAAGAGTGCATTAAAAAACTCTGTTTCTCAGACTTTTATGTTCTTGTAAAAGTCCTTTGAGAAATCTGCAGCTTGTCTGCTATCAGCTTCATCTTCTTACATTTACTAACACACCCAGATAAACAAACCAACAGTGAGCCTTTGCCTTAAGAGGCCTATATAAAGCAGTCATTTGGATAAGTAGTGCCTTGCTATTAGGCACTAAGTAAAATTGTAACTGGGTAAAAACAAGACATCTCATTTACCGCACCGTAACCATTTTAGGATAACTTGTGCTTACATCATCAGACTTGGTTTTATTGTCATCATATCTAAGCAGTCTAAGCATTTTTAAAACATGCCACTCTATAACTGCTGATATGTTGCTGTTTCAGTGATCTTGTTTGTTTGCATAAAAAATAGTTAATTAACAATTTCACGATATCTAATTGACCTGTATTAAGGCATGCTACAATATGAGGATTTTTGTTAATTGTGACGCCTAACCTGAAAGTTTAAACTGTGTAAAAACAAAGTCAATGAAATGAAATGACAACCAGGCACTTGTTGGCCATAGGAGGACAATTTATTATGCACTGAATTGTTCAACTGAGTTTTGATCAAATATCAAAGAAAAGAAAAAAATAATGGAGTTTGTCCTGTGAGGTCCTTTGTAGGCTGAACTTCATATCGACCACTGCGATGTTTCACAAAGTTCCAAGCGTTTTCCACTGCCCCTGGTGGGTCATTTCAATACTGCAGGTGGATCCAAAAGCGTCACAGTAAATCTGTTAAAAAGATTGATTTTGTAATATTTTAGTTTATTTTTATTTTATATAATATCGCTTTAAAACTCTTGAAATTGAGCTGTTGCTGTCAAGCAGAGGAAGAAAAGCTGTTACTGGAGAAGAAATAGCATCAATCATGAGAATATCAACAAGAGTCCGTGAAAAGATAAGGACAATGACTTTATCTTAATCATCTAGTGTGATGATTAGCGCTTAAAGATTAAGATTTGGTTTTTTGGATAGAAAAAATATCTTTCATAAATGGCAAGTTGTTGTTTTTTTTTTTTTTATGTGTGCAGAAAACATTGTGGCCCTAAAATATAACAGTCAAAAGATGCAAGTGATGTTGACGTGTACCGTATATCTTCCAATTGTAGCCAATTGTACTTCCTGACAATATTCTAAAATTGTTTTTTAAAAGTGAACAGGGATACAATTTGAGGGGGGAATTACATTTCAAACATCCCCGTATCCGTACACACTAAAAGGTTTTTGCATCTCTGTGTGTGGAGTGAAGCAATGTCCCAGCATGAGTCAGTTTAAAAAGCAGTTCAAAAATATAGTTTTTGCAAAGAACAGGGAGGAGGTAGGGCTTTGATCTGGTGTTCTCATCCACACCTGAGATGTGTATATATGTGTGTGGGTGCACAAGTATGTTTAAGTGTATAAATATCTGTAGATTTGAATATATTTTGACATCTTACTGGGGTTATTAAATAAATGCATGTAACTAATTGTAATGAAAAATTTATGATGGACAGGGCATAAACAGGAAGAACATGTGTAGACTATTAGTGACTAAATACTGGAAAGGGGGTGTGATTAAATAAGCACATGCTTCTTCCTACTCCTTTTTGAACATGTAAGTTATTTATAACTATTATTGCTTTGTTTTCCTTTGTTTGCCTCTTTTTTCTCTGTTGTTGCTATGCTATTTTAACATGTTCAAAATAAAGATATAATGCAACCCTGTCTATTAAGCAAACGTTTGCACTCAAATTACAAGTGAACTCAGCACATATACCGTATATCTTCTAATAGTGGCCTGTCTTTTATTGATGCCCATTTCTAATAAACGCCGGTTTGAAAACATGTCACGACAAATAGACGGCAGTCTCCAATAGTAGCTGGGCGACATTCAACCCGGAAGTCTCTCCGCGCTGTCGTCGGTCCTCCCGCATCTCCTCACTCGGCCAGCTGTTTCCAATCAGCCGTCATCTACGACCAGCGGCATTTAAGCTGGATGCGCAGTGACCGTCAAAGTGGGATTATTACACTGAACTGGAACTGTCGGCTAGTAAACCTGTTAAATGTGATTTTCTGGTCTTTTACTTCCTCTCGAGGAGAGTCGGGCGGAGAGAAGTTTCGGGGATCACCATTCATGCACTGGGTTAGCACAGACAAGGAGGCACTCAAACTGCGCCTGGGTCCTCTTTCCCTCTCACTTCAGTGACAAATCCATCTGAGAAGGGAATAAGTGCCGGTCTCCAATAACCGCCGGTCTCTTTTAAACGCCGGGCCGGCCGAATAATTTTTTGAATAAACGCCTGGGCTACTATTGGAAGATATACGGTAATTGTTTTTTAATCATTGTAATAGCGTTACTATAGAAAAAAAGAGACTGTGCAGTACAACTAGTCTTAGTCTTTCCCTCCTGTCAATTTCGGAGACCGATGTTTATCAAAGTCATAAACTTTTTAGTTGCAGTTAAACAGCTCCATAAATACATCAAACATTTTCGAGGTCTGGCATCAACAGGTCTCACTCTGTGCATCAAAAGAGTTCCTCGTCAGTCAGCACAGCAGTGCAGTAAACACAGGAACATCAGTTTCAGCTACACTGCCTTACTGTTGCCTATCTGCCTCCATCCTCACATCTCAGCTTCTAATTAACCGTGCTGTGCACTCTGCTTTGAATAAATAGACGATCAAAATAAAGTGAGGTTTCACATGGTTGACTTTTACAGAGAATCTGTGTTATACATTAAACTGCAGCAAACTGACAAGCACAGATGAAGACAAAGGTGATTAGCAGGGACTTTTTTGCCAGATGGATTTGGATCCTGAATGTAATTAACCAAGTGGCCGTTCCAGGTGATTCATTCCTGTGTTTACCTTTGGCTGGACTTGAAAAAAAAAATACAAATATAAACTGTTCACACACTTTTTTGTGTTATTCTGTGTATGCCTGAAGCCTGCACGAAAAGGATAGAGTCCAAAGTTAGCATGACTGTTTGAGGCATGACTGCCAAAATAACAGGAAATAATCGCGGTTGAAATAAAGCAGAGTTCATCCACGATGTTTGAAATGTCAACTGAGGCTGTGGCGTGGCACAGAGGCTGACAAACTCTATTATTCTCAAATATTAGATTTTACACTTAAACCTTTACCATTTTCTTCTTCTCTCAGCACTTTTATGTCAAGTTTTCTCTACTGTAATTTGTTGTTGCAGAGGTCTAAAGTTTATCTTTTACCACTTACTGTCTCCTTTTGATTTGCTAAAGTTATTTCACTTTTGGTCTTTCTCACTGGCAGCCTCCTTATCACCCTATTAAATTCCAACTTCCCTGCTGTCCTTTCATCACATGCTCATTCAGTGCTTCCTTTCTTCCTTCCTTCCTTCCTTCCTCTGTCTGTCGCACTTTTCATGTCGTCTCTCTTTTATCGCTCCACTTTCCTTTTTTCTTCTCTTAGTCTTTCTCAGTGACACCCCCCCCCCCCCTCACAAAAACTCACATACACACCTGTGGATTTCTTGAGTCCCTTTTGTCCATTGCTTTATAACACTGTACACATAAGGGACATTTACAGAACACATAAATCTGCACACTGTGTGTGTGTGTGTGTGTGTGTGTGTGTGTGTGTGTGTGTGTGTGTGTGTGTGTGTGTGTGTGTGTGTGTGTGTGTGTGTGTGTGTGTGTGTGTGTGTGTGTGTGTTAGGGGGAGCATACAC
>VURO01031797.1:5835-19584 GCA_015108175.1 Pelvicachromis taeniatus | reverse complement strand
TTTATGCCACATTTATACCGTATGTCTTCCATTAGTAGCCTGTCTCTTTTAAACGCCGGTTTCTAATAAACGCCGGTTTGAAAACATGTAACGATAAATAGACTCTGGTCTCCAATAGTAGCTGGGTGACCTTCGACCCGGAAGTCCCTCCGCGCTCTGTCTTGTCACTCGGCCAGCTGTTTCCAATCAGCTGTCATCTATGACCAGCAGCATTTAAGCTGGATGCGCAGCAACCGTAGAAGTGGGATTATTACACTGAACTGGAACTGTCGGGTAGCGAACCTGCTAACTGTGATTTTCTGGTCTTTTACTTCCTCTTGAGGAGAGTCGGGCGGAGAGAAGTTTCGGGGAGCACCACTCGTGCACTGGGCTACCACAGACAAGGAGACACTCGGGAGCAAAGGAGGAGCACAATTGGGAACTGCGTTATTTGTGAACTGTTGGAATACGTTTTGGAGCACTGTAAGTAAACGCACTTTTCACCTCAGTCTAAAAACCGCACCTGGGTCCTCTTTCCCTCTCACTTCCTCTTTTAAACGCCGGGCTGGCTGAATAATTTTTTTAATACACGCCGGGGCTACTATTGGAAGATATACGGTATCTTATTTTAAATTGAACAGCTTATTGGACAGACATCTATCAGCATGTGCAGGGTGCGCTATTGTGAAACATTTATTCTCATGATTATGATAGTTCTGGTTTTTTTTAAAATTAAATTTAAAGTTGAAATAAAGCCCTGTGCTGCAGACTTGTGTTTCTGCCCTCATAGGTTTCGTGTCTTTTTGCGTCTTTTGTGTCAGCCAGAAATGTTATACTGTGTAGTCTTTCCACGGGGCATGAAAGTCTGCATATGCTGTAATTAAGGCAAAGAGTGCAACCTTACTTACGAGAAGTGAAACTGTGCAAACTCCTGTTATTTTTGTCCATTTTTAATTGAAATTAACATTAAGTAAACTCCCTTAAGAAAAACTGGTACATAATTTCTTTACATTTTGTTTGCTATAATACTGACCTATGAATCAAGCAAGCATTAAAAGGCACCTAACTCAAGGCATGAACCAGTGTAGTGTTGTTTCCAAAAAGCTATTAGCTGAGCTGTTTGTGTAGCATGATGTGCAGTGTGTCCTTAAAAAAATTCAAGGAAACTGGAAAAGTTAAAGAAAGAAAAATGAAGTGGCAGTCCTAAAAAACCATCTACAGCAGATTAACTGTTCATTAAGGAATAGAACATGGCGTTCAGTAAAAATCTGACACATGACCTGAGAGATGCATCTGGCTCTTCGGTCGATCTACTACTCTAAACCAAGGCCTCATTAGCAATGGTTTCAGTGGAAGGTTGGCTGTCAGGAAGCCAGTCTTAAGGAAGAGAAACAGGGAGAAAAGGGCTGAGAAAACTGCACAGAAACAGGCCTTATGGAGTGATGAATCCAGAATTGTAATTTTTGGTTAAAATGTTTTGGTTCAGCCATCTGTAGAACACATTGGAGGCTCTGTCAGGGTTTGGGGCTACATTTCAGCCAGTGGTGTTGTGGGTCTTTTATGTAATTATAAACAAAGAAAGGCGGTTTCGCATTTTCATCTACAATGAAATACGATCTGAAAAGCATCTGATTGCAGTCAGCTTCGTCTTTAAGTGTGATAATGATTCTACACACAATGCCAATGCAGCAAAGTATACCTGGATAAAAACCCACAGTGGAACAGTCTCACCAGAGCCTGGACCTCAACATTATTGAAGCAGTGTGGGATCATATTAAAAGAGAGCAGAACAAAAGGCATCCAAAGAAGAGCTTTGAATGTCCTTCAAGGAACTTGCCTAAGAGAGTTCAAGCTGTGCTGACGAACAAAGGCGTCAAAAGTACTGACTCTCTAACTCTTTAGAATTGTAAAAACGTTGTTTTTGCTTTATATAATATATTACCTTGTGTGTTTGCTGTTTGCTGCACCTATTTCTCATTTTCCTACCAAAACAGTACTGTGCTTTTATCACAGTCCTGGTGATTTTCCTTCTGTGTTTTTGAGGAAGGTCAACACTTCTTTCATGGGTGTCAACACTTTTTGTGTGCAAGTAAAAAACTGCAGACAGCAGTTGTTAAAAAAAAAAAAACTACTGAAATATTACTCTTGCAGTGGGACTGAGATGTGTTTATGGGGTGATATTTTGTTGTAGCATCTCAATGCATAATTACTGCCGTGTCAATAAAAGCAACACTGATAGTCTGAAGGCTAAACGCTTACTCTAAGCAATTCAAACTAATTTAGGAGTCGGAGCCTAAAAGCAGTACAGTGGCACCCAGAAAGGTGTGACTAAGCATGGCTTAAGAGGGAATTATTAGAGCGAGACAAGAAAGCAAAGACCAGCTGGTGTATCCACAGCAGAGGGCTATATGCTAATTTCTCTAAATGACAGTTATCAATTATGCAGAATGAAAGACACTTGAAGGTGTCATTTTGTTTGGATGTATCTTGTCATAAATTATTAAACAGAGCTCAGGACATCTTCTGTAATCCCTCACCAATTACATTTCACCTTCAATTAATTTTGGTAACTTGTAATGAGAGAGAAAATGAACTATACTTTTAGTTCACCATAATGTTATATTACAAAATTTATTATTTGGAAATCGTATGTAGTATGCCAAGAGGATCAGTAGGCTAAGAAGTTAACTGACTAAAGCCAAGCCCCACGGGGATTGAAGGGACTATGAGCAATATCCTACTCTTCTCCAGTGTATCTGCAAACATGTAAGAGGAGCTCCTCTTAAAGGACAAAACACTCAAACCAAGGCACCAATAGCATCGATAGACAGAGTTGTTGCTTTTCTCTTTAAATGAGAAAAAACAAACTGATTTGATACAGATTGTTTTATTCGTGATAAAAATAAAAAAAAGTAGATAATCCCAGGCACTATAACCTCTGACCTTGACTGTTTCGATCGCAGTCTGTCCTTTACTCTGCAGCAGACATATTAATATGAACTGCTAACTTGTACTCACTCTTGTTCGTCTTCTGCGGAGGATTCAGAGTCCTCTTTATCCCGGATCACGGCTGGCATTTTCACTGCAAAGGAGGGGACGACCTGCCCGGAGAAATCTTCGTGGGACCGAGTATCAAGTGTTTACCCTGGCATCTGCAACATCCAAGGGCAAACACAACAATCACTTCTAAGATGAGCTCATAAAAACGTCGATGTATTAATAACACCCTGCTCCACGACAGCTTAACACGAAGATAGCAACACTAACATCGTCCTACAGTGATTTACAGTTAGCATGCACTCACCTGAGAACAACTGCTGCTTTCTAAGTCTGCCTGCTGTGGCAGTGAAATCATCTTAACACGTTAAAGACACAGTCTATGGTTAAGACAAAACCAAACTGTGCAGCCAGGGTTAGCCACATAAAACGTTACTTTTATGTCTGCACGCGATGCCAACTACGCAAAGTCTGGTTAGTTTGACACCACTGAGGTTTTTGCAATGACGTACAAATACACACAGCGACAGAAAGAAGGTACTTTCGCCTGCTCGCTTATTTCTCAAGGGATCGCCACAGCAAATAGATCCGCGTATTTTGACTGTTACGCGCGGATGCCCTTCCTTTGGGCTGGGACCAGCACTTGAGAGTACATTAGCTTATAACACTCTGAGATTGGGTTTGTGTTTCCTCCCGGAAACGAACTGGGAACCTTTCACGTGTAAGGCAAATTAGTTAACCGCTACACCCCGGACCACAAAAACTTGCCTTGTATTTCTGTGGAGCCTGCTAACAGTGAGCTAGTTGGTATCGCCAGGGCCAGCAATCGTCGTTAATCTTCCTGTAACTACAACAAGTGTATAGCAACAAAGAAAGGCGCATGCGCACAACAATATTGATCCACGTGACCAAATTTTGAATCGTCCGTACATTTAAAATATATATATAAACGTTTTAATAGAAAATATTACAAAAATTATTTCCTTTATATGTTGTTTATATATTAATATTGTTATATGATGAGTTTGCTTCAGTTGCTGCGCAGTGAGCTGGTGTGCCTTAATGTTTAATAACATTTTTAATATTTTATAACATATTTATAAACAATTTCCAAAATACGGGGACCCATCAAATTTACACCTATTCTTATATAAAAGAAATACCTGGCTTTCAAGGAGACTTTAATTAAGATATATGGGAGAATTAGATATAACTTCCAGTGGATAAGTGCTTGTTAAAATCGCATTTTAGACCGAGTTTAATCGTAGATTAGTTGAGTCAAAATTCGAACCTCTTTTGCCATATTTGACATGCCTTTCTATAGATGCAGTTTTGGCATGTTCACAATTACCAATGAAAATAAAGTAAATTTAGATTATGCTTCGGAATAAGTCCTCAGAACCGTTACAAAGGTGGCTGCCAAGTAGCAAGCCTTGCTTGTAGAGGCACGACACTGCGCATACTTCTCTTGCTCTACAGCTTACTCTTTGTTTGGACGCAGTCTAGCTTACCGTCCACACGCGACTGGATTGCTATATGTAGATTGGTTAGAGGAAAAAATAGGCGGAACCCTAACGCCTGAAATCGCCAATCACAATCATGGTACGATTAACTGGAGCCATTTTAAGCGCTCTTATTGGTTAACCCCACGAGCCAAGATTGAAAGACTCGCCAACTCGGTTGGCTTCAGTCCTATTTTTTCTAACGCTAGTGTACCCCTGTTTTGTCGGGAATATGATATTTTAACAGACGCAGTCAGGTAAATACATGAAGCATTCGTGATATTTTAAAGTATAACAGGTTAGCTAACTGTAGAAACCAGCTTAATCCTGCGTTAGCTTGTTATGTCATATGAGTTATTGGTGTATTGCCAGCTGATGTCTTATGTTAGACATGAGATACAAATGCATCTATTCATCCGTCTAATGTTATATAACCGGGGTTTGTACTGACCTGTAGTTCGGAGTGGTGCGACCTGCAGTGAACCGGTAGAGTTTTCCTCTCTGACAGGTGCTTCTTCCACACAGACGAGATGAGTCGCTTTCTGAACGTCCTGCGAAGCTGGCTGGTGATGGTGTCCGTCATCGCGATGGGAAACACCGTGCAGAGTTTCAGAGATCACAGTTTTCTGTCCGAAAAGCTCTACACAGGCATGCCAGAGTTTGGTGAGAAACCCGGATTTTGTTTTCTGACAGAAGTGGAATGTCCAACCTTAAAAGTAACGTGGTTATTAGCTTTCGAATACCAAGCAGCACTTTCTGTTCAAATGCACATGATGATCATTGACTAATTGTCTATTAGCTTGCATATCACTGGATAGACTGCAGAGTCTATATACAGCACTTATAGATGTCTTATTAAGCATAATCAGAATATAAAAGGCCATCCCTAATGGGAGCCAAAGCAGTAGTTGTAGTTTTTAGCAAGACTTCACTTTAGATTGGGAAATATACTCTTAGTTTAAAAGAGTTTATTTGGAAAATTATTCGCCCTTGTAGTATTGTGTTGCCTTTCATAATGCCCTCTGTTAGCTGCTGTTATTAGCTGCGACTGTTATCACTTTTCTGGACTGCAGCCAACCATTCTAATCCTGTCCAATCACAATATTGAATTTCTTTTCTTACTTTGTATTAAAAACATAAATAAAAGATAATTTAGGGCATTAAAATGTTTTGAGTTTTTTAAATCTTCACCATAGTATAAAGTATTGCAGAAAACCTCTGTAATGTGGCACACTTAAAAAAAAATGCAGTTACAGGTGGCATAAGAAAACAAACACTGCTCTACATTCACTGGGCACTTTATTAGTATACCTGTTCAACTGTGATCTAACTAGCCAATCATGTAGCAACAATCCAGTACAATATGTGGACTATTGAAGCAGCAAAAGACCACAGCAGGTGCCACTACTTTCAGCTAAGAACAGGAAACTGAGGTTACAAGTCACAAGGGATCAGCTAAAATGGACCATTGAAGTCTGGAAAAATGTTTTGGTGGTAAATCAATCTAAAATCCAATTTTTTTCAGGCTTCTAGCAGTGGTGTAGTGATGTGGGGGATGTTTTGGGGTCACTCTGGGCCCCTTAGTACCAACCGAGTGATGTTTAAATGCCATGACCTGACCATGGCCATTATGTGACCATGATTATGTAAGTGTACCCATCCTCTCATGGCTGCTTCCGACAGGATAAGTTCAAATCTCCTCAAACTGGTCTCAAACATGTTCACTGAACTCAAATGGCCTCTATAGTCACCAGATCTCAATCCAATAAAACACCTTTGGGATGTTGTGGAAGTATTAAGACAGTTCTGAAAACATAACGACGTCCAACCTGGTATTAGCAAGGTGTAACTAATAAAGTATCTGGTTAGTGTATACAATCTTATCATTAGATAATAAATCAATGTCCTCAGCTTAACCTTCTCAAAAGGTAAAAAAAAAAGAAAAGAACTCCAAGAAACATTTACCCTCTTTCATTGTCCACAGCTAACTTATAATAGATGCACTCTGTCATGATATATTGTATCTATATTTATTTAATTTCTCAGTAAACGGTCTCCAAGCTCGAACCTTTGGTATTTGGACACTGCTGTCATCGATCATTCGCTGTGCCTGCGCCATTGATATCCAGAATAGAACGTAAGGCATCTTGTTGTTTCCTGTACCATAAAAACTCATTTCTGTTGGCAGTCTACGGGTTATGTTTTTACACTGTGTCATCCTGGCTCCCGCAGGCTGTATCACATCACCTTATGGACGTTTGTCCTGGCATTGGGCCATTTCCTATCTGAGGCTTTTATCTACAAAACTGCGCCGCTGACTATCGGAGTCATGGCCCCTCTCATTGTGGCAAGTGAGTAAGGAATAATGTTGGTAAAACCTCTGATAAACTCCCCGTTAGGATGTCTTAAGTCAAATCACACCACACTGGAATACACAGTTAAAAGTACATCACTGTGTTTTTGCAGGTTTTTCCATCATAGGAATGCTCATCGGATTCCAGTGTTTTCCAGAAACACAGGAGGAAGTTGGAGCGCGACAGAAAAAGCGTAACTGAGTCCCAGCAATCTGGAGTTTCCTGTTGTTGAACTAAATCCACCTCTGCCAGCCTCTTGTGAAATGGTCCTCTTGTGCTGCTTCTTGCCTTGAAGAACAGGACATCCTGATGTAAATTCACTTTCTACTGTGACACTATTTACATTTACACAGATCAGTCATAACATTAAAACCCCTCACAGGTCAAGTAAATACCATTATCTTGTGAAACTGCATCCTTCTGTGGGGAAACGCCTGGGATCCGTGGTCAACGACTGCGGTCGACGATGTGTTCAAACACAGGAACAGCTTCTAGTCCCCAATCCAAATGAGCCTTTGTAAGATGTGCCGCAGCAAGCCTGCTGTCGTGCTCCCAAACTGCACATCCTCAAAGACCCTGCCTTCACGAGGGATCGGAGCTGTTTTAGTGGCACAAGAGTGGTTTTAATGTTGTGACTGATTGGTGTTTATCTTACAATAGAGTGGTCAATGTGTGCTGCTTTATAATTTATAATGATTTCATATTTAAATGAGCAATATCTGAAGTTTTGTGTTGTCTTAACAGCACAGATAGTGTATTCTTTCTCAGTCTTGGTTTCGTTGTGGTGCTGCTGAATGACCGCAGAAAGAAGAACCACAGTACACATTTTCTCTTCTCCATGATTGTTTTATTTCACCAGAGCAGAGAAAGTACCGTTTTCTATTCTTTCAATCAAAGAAAGCCCAGATGTACCAAAGATCTCGGATGGCTACACAGTATAAAACCACCTAGATTAGAAAAATCGTACAGCTTGTTGTGTGCCGTGAAAGATTTGTACACCCTGGGAATTTATGCACAAATAACTTTGTATAAAACTTCATTTTTAAAATGTATCCCGATTTTTGATGTTTTCTATTGCTGTAATAAGTGTGAGAATTATATCCTATATTTGAAGTATGCAGACTGTTGTTTTTTTTCCCTTCAAGGTGTAATTGTGTTTTTGCTCGATTTGTGCTAAAGACGTAAATCCCCGTTTTGCTCCGTTCTCATATTTGGGTTAAAGAAAGCGTAAATCTCCTGATTTAAACATGGCAACATTGTGGGGAAATACAAAAATACATAGACACATTTAGCTAGCGCCTAGTTATCTTTTAAATATATAGATTTGTTCTTAATTTAGTTTCTGTTTTTGGTACAGTACTCAAAATCCCTTAGTGTGTATTGCAGTTAATTTTTTGTCCTTATTGTCTGGATCAACTACACAATACACCAAAATGGCAAAAAGGGCGTGGAAAATTCACAGCACTTTAAAGTGCCCAAAGACTAAGAATAACTAGCACCTCTCACAGACACATTACAGTCCTAATGAAATATCAACATTTTGAGACAACTTTCCAAAAACACCTGAAGTAAAAATTTGTACAAATACTGGTTACACAGCATAAAATACACACAGGCAACAAAAACAAAGGAAAGCACTAAACCACTGAGCCCTTAACCCGGGGCTCTAACAGACTGTGGAAGGCATTTTATTGGCACAGTTTAGGTCCACTCAGGATCAGTGCACATCTGTGCAAAGTGGCCTCAGTGCAGGTCCTCAGACACTTGGGACACTTAATGACTATGAAAATAAGACGTGTTAAGCCTTTAAAGTCACCAGAATTCAACCACATTGAACAGATTTTGGCCGTGTTATGTTTGCTTTCCACTACAATCATTCACACTGTGCTGCATTACCCCGACTCTGGCATGTGTTGGCCCAACACCTGCAACATATTTCTGATGGATTTTCCTTTCATTTGTCGCCTGTCTGTATAATTCTACGGTAACAAAAGTAAAAAAGTGTGCAAAATGACAAAGGCAGTAGATCTGATTAGTCTCAATCTCCCACTGTGTTGTTTTTCATTTTCCGCTGTGCTGACATCCTTTACGTTCCAGACCTACTCGCCTGTTGTGTCTTTTTGAAGAGGTCAATCACAGTAAAATGAGGACAATATTGACCCCCCCAAAGCGTACTCAGATGCACGGCATCAATTGCATTGAGAATCAGCAGTATTCCCAAGAAAGACTGTCATCCTGAACGCCAGGCGATGGATACAAAAGCCTCGATTAGGCGAAAGGTGACTTGGCTGCCGTCACAGGTAAACACATCACAGTCCTTAATCTGCATTGAACACACATATTCTAAAAACAGAACACTAACATGAAACACCTTCATTAATGTAAAGACAGAGTTAAATTACACACAATATTGGTCCTATAATACTAAACTTTAAATATTGCCAGTCAAACGCATAAAACACTACATTAACACCAGTCAGGAGAAAAACTAGGAAGGGAATTCAGTTAGATTGAAAGTGGCAGATTCATTGCACCTAACAACACATGTCAAATGCCTTCACTTCATGATGTAAAAACCTTGAAAGTGCATTCCCACATGGTGGTTTGGGGTGAGCTAAGCAGCGCTTGTAATACCAGTGTGGATTTCTGCATCACAGAGTCCAAATGTAGAAGAGGCCGACTGTTACTTGGTAAAGCAACACACTGTTCTCTGTGATTCAGCCTTCATGTACTTACAGTTCACAGCTTTCAGCTCTGCAGTCGTTTGTGCGTGTTGATGTGTCAGTTTTTGTTGTTGTGTTTGTTTTTTTTCATTTTTAATATGTATGCGGTGATATTCTGACAGAGAAATATCTGTCTTCCTCACAACGTAACCTCTTTCAAGATTTCAGGTGGAGCGTCTCCTCTTTCCAGATCAGCAGTCATTTTCTGCAAAGGACAGACACGATGCAGTAAAAGGAGCGAAATGCAAGCAGATTTTTAACATCAATATTACATCGGCAACAAAAATCTCTTCACATTGAGTACACATCATTATGTTTCTTTTCATAATGAGCTTTAGATGAGGTTGAAATCACCGGAAAAATGTTTAATTCCACCGTAACGCCGAGTCTGTTTGTGCCATTTAAAGAGCTGATTGTGCAGTCGAGTACAATACGCTGCAGTTTAACCGGTAACACCTTCAAGTAATGCAAACCTAATCGTGTACATCGTTTATTAACACCTATTTTGGGAAACTCAAACAGACAGTGGTTTGTATCACTTAGTTTCACTGTAGTGTGTCCCTACCTTGGCAGGAGTGTGTTTTGGTGTTTGTGAGCTTGTGGGTTTATGTCAAGACTGCCGTTGTCAGGGGCTGCCGCACCACGTGGCCCCGTAGTCCTGCACCGACGACAGAGAGCCTGCAGGCTGGAATGATAGCTTTGGGATCACACCTCTGAGGGGCCCTAAGGGGTCCCCCTCATCCTCAACCATCCCTTTCATAACACACCACCAGTGCATCCAGAAACACCTGCACACCTAGCTATACCACCTGCTTCGATCAAAGGCTTACCCAGCCTTTGATCAGGAAACTGCATGTATCATTAGTTCTGCTTTATTAATTATTAAGATACATCTCTTGGGTTTTTTTCTTAAAAAAAAAAAATCTACTATTATCACTTTGACTTCCACTGGTGTGCAGGATTACAGGTGTTTAAGCTGCGTTTGTAGTGTTGAAACTGGAATATCAGCAGTACAAAAAGGCCAGCGTAAGAAAGCAAGAGGTCCCGAGCCTGACTTAAAGCAAGGTGACAGGTGAGCACGCACTGAAGAAGGCTTCTGTTTAAAAAGGCGTTCACTGTTAAAAATCCAAAGGTGATTCTGAACACCTCAATGTCACTACGTTTTGTGTGCAAGCTGATTTAATTTGTGTGGGAACAAAAAGCCAAGTGACTGACCAAAGAACGTCTCCGAAGTTACACGAAGTGGCACTTGCTTCACAGCAAGAAGGTCCTGAGTTCAATTCCACCATCAGGCCGGGGTCTTTCTGTGTGGAGTTTGCATGTTCTCCCCGTGTTTGTGTGGGTTCTCTACGGGTACTCCGGCTTCCTTCCACAGTCCAAAGACATGCAGTTTGCGGGGATAGGTTAATTGGAAAATCTAAATTGCCCATAGATGTGAATGCAGGAGTGACTGTGAGTGCGAATGGTTGTCTGTCTATGTGTTTTAGCCCTGCGACAGACTGGCGGCCTGTCCAGGGTGTACCCTGCCTCTCGCCCTAAGACAGCTGGGATAGGCTCCAGTGCCCCCCTCAACCCTGAAAAGGATAAGCGGAAGCGAATGGATGGATGTTTTTAATGAGAGCGAGCCAGAGAGCAGTTAGACAAAGCAGAGCTGAGAGAAAATGACACTTTCAGCAGCTTGCAGAGAAAGCTGCCACCAGTGCAGCAGGACAACCGCCCGCTGCAGCAGACCGCAGTGTGAGTGACTGCAGAGAAGCCGCCAGCAGACAACCCACTCAGAGCGCGTTCAATCCAGAGCCAGGGTGGGCTCTAACACACATCCCACCTCTGACTTCATGTAACACACACAGTCGTACTTACACTCACTGTCTGCACCACAGCCTGTTGGTTGGCCTCCTGCCGTCGGAGGTCAGATTTGATTAATCCTGCAATAATAATAATGATAATATGAAACACTTTAAACTGATGCTTGATTTTGTGGAAAATAAAGTTAAACATAATAGCATACTGGTGTGGAAGTTTGAAAATCGCTACTCCCATGTTTTCTTCTTCTATTTTATATAACATGATTTCTTCAAAAGTAGTATTCTGGGTCAGAATGCAGAATATCCTTTGGTGCTCAGAGATGAATAAATGAATGATATCCTTCTTCCTGTGACAACTCAGAGAGGATGGAGGAAGGATATCTAAATGCAACTTTGATATGCACTGTGTCAGTGGATAAAGCTAAAAGCACTAGGTTTGGAGTACTGGTATAACAGTACTCCAAACCTATTCTCAGCTCAGTGGGGTGAGTGGACAAACCTATTACTGTTTAGCGTTATTTCAACATCTTTGTGCTTTGTCTCTTTGCAGAGAGACTGATAAGTGCACAAGTAAGATATTGCTAAACGCATACCTTTACTTACACAATGCTTATCAGCTAATTCAATTTGACGAGTAAAGAGAAAATACAGAAGACCATTTAAAGGACAGTCATGATAAAAAGAAAGTATGGCTGCCGTTAAGATTTTACATATCAAAACAGAATAAATAGGAAAAAACACCTATTATTCAGATAAGTTCAGTGCAGACAGAAACATGTGGTTTCTGACTGGTTTTTCTGCTCTTAGCTGTATGATGTCAGTGACAGTGTATGTCCTTAGGGTGTATGTATAGGGTCAGATTGCTTCAGACTCTGAATGGGCTGCACCGTGGCTTACAATGAGGCAAATAGGTCATTTTGAGCTGTGAATCATGCAAAGCTACTCTAGTAGAGATGCAGTGCTAAAAACAAAATATGTATTTTTGGTCCTTTAGCCACTAGGAGGCAACATTCACCTATTAAAGAGTCGAGTCCTTGCATGTGAAATGTTAACACTCCAAGTATTACACAAAATGGTTTCACATAAGTTGGTCTGAGTATCACATGCAGGGATGGGTCAGAAAATTGCCCAAATCTACAGAGTTCAGGTTAACATCTCACCTGTCAGCACTGTTCCTATTAGCAGAAAGATGCACAAGAATATGTTTCCGGCTAAAGTTCCCCACTTATCGATGATCTTCCCCTGAGCGACAGTGAAAATGATTCCAAAGATCTGAAATGAGAGTGAAAAGGTCTTGTTATGATATGTTTTATCTTTGTTCTCTGACTCTGCGGTCATACGTGCTCAACGTTACTGACCTGAGCTGAACAGTTAAGCAGTCCGGACGAAGTCCCCTCCGATTCAGGGTAGGTGAGCTCTACTGCATACTCGAAACCCAGAGGTAGGTATCCTGTCATAAAGAAACTGGAGAAAGACAGAAAATGAAGCTAAAATCAAATGCTTTTGTGACTAAAGTACTTTTAACTGTTCAAAACCCAGCAGAAGAAAATGCTCCACAGATGTAAAAGTAGGACAAGTGTATATTCAGGTTTAATACGTCCTCTCTGGGTGAAACGCAGACAAAGGAATTGCTATGGAAACCAGATATGGGCATAATCAGCTTACTGTAAATAGCAATAATTGACAAAGCCTGTGGACTGTGGAGCATTACGTTTGGCTCAAAAAAGCAGCATTCCTGCTACAAAGAAGCTGAACAACATAGAGCTTCATCAGTTTCGAGCGGGACTTTAAATGTGACCAACATTATCCATCATTACCCCGAGGTTAAAACTATGCCAACCCACATGTGCCAATAAAGCTTCTGTTTAAGTAACCAGTTTTCAAAACACTTTCAGTCCCTGAATAAATTAATTTTCAGCTCCACAGAAACCCTTTAGTTTTAGAAACAGCTGGCAGCCCCTCGGCATTTCTCACTTTGCTGACGCAAATAAATTAAAGTATGACAAACATCATGGAGTTTGCATGTTCTCCCCGTGTTTGCGTGGGTTTTCTCCGGGTACTCCGGCTTCCTCCCACTGTCCAAAGACATGCACTTAGTGGGGATAGGTTAATTGGAAAATCTAAGTTGCCCATAGGCATGCGGGAGTGACTGTGAGTGCGACTAGTTGTCTGTCTATATGTGTTAGCCCTGCGACAGACTGGCGACCTGTCCAGGGTGTACCCCGCCTCTCGCCCTAAGACAGCTGGGATAGGCTCCAGCGCCCCCCGTGACCCTGAAAAGGATAAGCGGCTGCGAATGGATGGATGGATGGATGACAAACATCTTTTTTTCCACCATATTTACATGGCAGAATATAAGAGATCATTCACAGTGCTGTTACATGTTGGC
>VURO01031796.1:18303-36154 GCA_015108175.1 Pelvicachromis taeniatus | reverse complement strand
ATTACCGTCTCTGAATTGTTGCAGAAGTGAGAGGGAAAGAGGACCCAGGCGCGGTTTTTAGACTGAGGTGAAAAGACAGTGTGTTTACTTACAGTGCTCCAAAACGTATTCCAACAATTCACAAATAATGCAGTTCCCAGTTGTGCTCCTCCTTTGCTCCCGAGTGTCTCCTTGTCTGTGGTAGCCCAGTGCACGAGTGGTACTCCCCGAAACTTCTCTCCGCCCGACTCTCCAGGAGAGGAAGTAAAAGAGCAGAAAATCACAGTTAGCAGGTTCGCTAGCCGACAGTTCCAGTTCAGTGTAATAATCCCACTTTGATGGTTGCTGGTTCCAACTTAAACGCCGCTGGTCGTAGATGACGGCTGATTGGAAACAGCTGGCCGAGTGATGAGACACAGGAGGACCGACGACAGCGCGGAGGGACTTCCTGGTCGAAGGTCGCCCAGCTACTATTGGAGACCGGCCTCTATTTGTCGTGACATGTTTTCAAACCAGCGCTTATTAGAAACGGGCGTCAATAAGAGACAGGCTACTAATGGAAGATATACGGTAAATAAAGAAGCTTGTGTATGTGTTTATACCTGTGTGTGACAAAGGTTCGCAAGGAAAACAAAAACAAAGTCAGACGATTTAGATTGCTCGAGACATGCTGCAGGGCACGCTGCTAAAGTACATCACATCACAACAAGAGGGCTGCCAAGAATGTGTGTTTGCATATGTGAGAAAGCGTGAGAGACACAGACAAGGTCCACGTGAGAGTGTCTAAGCAGAGGGAACTATTTGAAGCTGTGCCAGTGTAAGTGAACTTCTCCGAGACAGTCCAGTAGTTACTCTGCAGGACCTTTGTCAGCTGCTTTTCTCAGATGTGACAAGATTAGTGTGACTGTGTCTTCAACTGACTTGCTTTAGTTTTACAGTTCAGCGTTTAATACAGCTGAGGTCCATGTCCTGTAAAATCTGAGGGATAAGTGAACCTCTCTTCAACCTCAACCAAAAGCTTGTCTCCTATATTTTAATAGGAATCTCAGTGTTCAGCGTGATTTGTCTGATTAACCCAAATAAAGCCGACGTTTAAGCAATCCTCCCCGCACTGTGACAAAACGCTACAATTAAATGATTTATCATAACATTATATTTATTGGGTACAAAGACATATGGTTGAAGCCTATTAAATCTGAGATAATTGAAACACTCCAAAAAACAAAATGCTAACGCTGTGATTTTTCTTGAGGTTTTTGTGTTTTGACTATAATTACCAGCCTATGAATATGCATGCATTTGAGAGGTTTATATAAATCTTCGGGCCTTATCCGTACCGATCTTCATTTGTTTTTAAATTTAATATTTCATACCGAGATTACTTTCATTTTCATTTTCATCACATTCATACCACAGCTGAAAAGATTAATTAGTGGAACAACACTGTGTGCTTGGAAACCAAGATTAAAAACGTATTGTGCCAAAAAAGGTGCGAAGCATCAGGCTGTTCTGTCATAAAGAGAACGCCACGTTTTAGAAGAAATGTCATGCGTCGCGTCCACTTGAGGAATGTGAAGTAAGGTGTGGCAGCTTACCTAATCACTACCATATTTTACTTTTTGCTAGAAAAGCTCGAACTGTTACGGAACCGATCTGATATTTTCCTGAAAATAAATGTATTTAAAAATGATCATGCCCTTTCAGTGTATAAACCTGCAGCAGAATACATGTGCAGCTGATACATGGACTGCTTTTCTGTTTTGACAAGGAGTAGGTCTGACTTGTTCTTTTCAACACTCCTGGCAGTATTTACAGTATTTATTTAGATTTAAAGTCTGGGTAGGATCTGGTAGCTTGTTAAGTAATTAACATGTTTTTTTGCCTGTCGGCTCCAAATTCAGAATTAAGAGAATGCTCCTTTTGTTTCTTTTTTCATTGCTCATCTGAATTGCGTATATTCATCCTACACTGATTTCTAGTTGTGCACAGTGTTAGCTGACAGCTGTGGCACCCACTGTGGTCTTGTGCCCAGCTCCTTCAAGGTTTCATCTGTTGTGCGTTCTGAGATGTGTTTATTTGTGTTACTGTTGCATTCTTACAAGTATATTTGTAAGCTGGCTTATGCAAAGCAGTCTGGTCATTTTCCTCTGACTCTGGCATCAACAAGGCATTTTCACCCAGAGAACTGGCTCTCACTCGATATTTTCTCTTTCTTGGATCATTCTTTGTAAACCCTAAAGGTGGTTGTGCAGGAAAATCCCAGTTTATCAGCAGTTTCTGAAACACTCAGACCAGCCCATCTGGCACCAACAACCATGCCACATTTAAATCTCTTCAGTCACTTTTCCTCCTCATTGTGATGCTCGGTTTGAACTTTAGAATGTCGACTTCACCATATCTGCAAGCCTAAATGTGCTGAGTTGCTGCCCTGTGATTGCCTGATTAGATATTTGCATTAACAAGAAGTTGAATACCGTATATCTTCCTTTAGTAGCCTGGGCGTTTATTCAAAAAATTATTCGGCCGGCCCGTCATTTAAGAGACCGGCGGTTGTTAGAGACCGGCTCTTATTCCCTTCTCACGGAAGTGAGAGGGAAAGAGGACCCAGGCGCGGTTTTTAGACTGAGGTGAAAAGACATAATTTCCAACAGTTCACAAATAATGCAGTTCCCAATTGTGCTCCTCCTTTGCTCTCGAGTGTCTCCTTGTCTGTGGTAGCCCAGTGCACGAGTGGTGCTCCCCGAAACTTTTCTCTCCCCAGGAGAGGAAGTAAAAGACCAGAAAGTCACAGTTAGCAGGTTCGCTAGCTGACAGTTCCAGTTCAGTGTAATAATCCCACTGCGATGGTCGCTGCATCCAGCTTAAATGCCGCTGGTTGTAGATGACGGCTGATTGGAAACAGCTGCCGAGTGATGAGACTCAGGGAAGACCAACGACAGCGCGGAGGTTTTTTTTTTTTTTTTTTTTGAGCGACGTTCCAGTCACACTCCATAGCAGTTGGTGGCGGTAATGCACCATTCAGTTGTTTGCCAACCGCCAATAAAATTTTAAAAGAAGAAGAAGAAGGAGACAGCGCAGAGGGACTACCGGGTGGAAGGTCGCCCGGCTGCTATTGGAGACCAACGTCTGTTTGTCGTGTGGCATGTTTTCAAACCGGCGTTTATTAGTAACGGGCGTTTAAAAGAGACAGGCTACAAATGGAAAATACTAATGAAGATGTAACTAATGAAGTGTAATATATGTTGTTTATAATATTATTAGATTTATTCATTATTTTATATTCAGCATCTATCTGTCTGTCTATCTATCTGGTACATGTGTAATATTGCCCGTATGATACGTCACCTGAGAACGCTGAGTTCCTGAATTCTACTCGCTCTGTCAACTTGTTTGTCTTGGCTATGGGAGTGTGCGCCTTCCAGAAAGTACACAACTTTTGCAGGAGTTTTCCACTCTCAAACACTCACCAGGTCTCATAGAGTTTCACCCACAGACTAACCTTTACACATTTGTCCACACACATATAAAAGGGCACCTATTCTGGCATGCACACACACACACACACACACACACACACAGGCAGAAAAACACATCCACGAAAAAGTCCACAACAGCATCAGACAGGAAGACAGCTTTTCTAAGTTTAAGGTTCCTCAGCAAAAACACAACCGATGTCATGTTTAATCACAGATATTAGTTTTGGGAGCTGCACAGAGGTTCGCTGGTTTTGTGGATTTTTACCGGCGCTGCCTTGATGGCATTTTTCTTCACACCGCTTCGTATATGTCAGCACTTTATTGCAGTTTTGCTTCACCTTTTATTTCTTTCACCTTTGCTGATTCTAACCTTATATCTCTCTCCCTCTCTTCCCTTCTTCTTTCAACTGTTCTAACTCTTTTTCCTGCCCTGTCACTTTTTCGTCTCAGATAGGGCTACTGGTTGCATGTTACCAAGGCTACGTGGATGTCATCATAGCGCTGTCTCAGTGTCCATACCTAGATGTCAACTGGCAGGACAGCGAGGGAAACACAGCTCTGATCACTGCTGCGCAAGCAGGTAACACACAACCACGCACAAACTGAGAATTTATAATCACAGCTCAGAGTAGTCAAACACAGACACTGACAGGCTGATTCACAGTCTTGCTAGACTCTTACATGTACACAAACAACTACTGTGTACACACACAATATGCTGATACAGATGAACACACATATGACCATCAAAAAAAAAAGTTTGAACTGACTCTATGTACTGCGTGTTGTTTAACCAGCCGTATAATATCAATGTTTTCCATCCAATATACAGTCAACGAGTGTGAATGCATGATGGGAAGCTCATTTTCAAGGCATTTTCTTATAGTGTCGTATTGGACTTCTCATTTTACTCATTTACTTCAAGCATAGACTGTAAATAGAAGATGGATGTAGCCACCATGCCACACCATGGTTTTTAAACTATGATTCTGAAGACTCTAAAGTTTGACATTTTTGGCAACTCCTATCCTCATTTTTTGGTTCACTGAGTAGCCATATTTGCACGAGAAGTTGTAGAGCACAGTTTTTAGCACATTAGCTAATGCTAGCCATCTAGGTAGGCAAAAGGCATCCATGCACCTAGGCCAGAGGTTGGCAAACTGCAGCTCAGCTCACAAGCCAGGGGTTACAATTAGGGTTAACCATAACCCTATTAATACATGTACAATATGTATTAATTTGTCCTAGTTACATCTGTAATCTGCCCACCTGTCCCCATCACCTTCACCTCCTGCTCTTTTTCTGCCATTGTTTGGTAGGAGGAGCTAAAATGACTCTTTTGATATTGAAGGTTACCGGCCTACTTATTGTACCAGTATTTTGCACAGATGCAGATACCTGATAGTTAGTGTTTAGTAACATTTATTAATACTTGAATTTCACGTACAGAAACCTACGAACATATAAATTGGATGTTGTGTTAGTATAATTACCGCATATCTTCTAATAGTGGCCTGTCTCTTATTGACGCCCATTTCTAATAAATGCCGGTTTGAAAACATGTCACGACAAATAGATGCCGGTCTCCAATAGTAGCCGGGCGACTTTCAACCCGAAAGTCCCTCCACGCTGTCGTTGGTCCTCCTGTGTCTCATCACTCGGCCAGCTGTTTCCAATCAGCCGTCATCTATGACCAGCGGCATTTAAGCTGGATGCGCGGCAACCCTAGAAGTGGGATTATTACACTGAACTGGAACTGTCGGTTAGCGAACCTGCTAACTGTGATTTTCTGGTCTTTTACTTCCTCTCCTGGAGAGTCGGGCGGAGAGAAGTTTCGGGGAGCACCACTCGTGCACTGGGCTACCACAGACAAGGAGACACTCGGGAGCAAAGGAGGAGCACAATTGGGAACTGCATTATTTGTGAACTGTTGGAATACATTTTGTCTTTTCACCTCAGTCTAAAAACCGCGCCTGGGGGCTACTTTTGGAAGCTATACGGTAACTGCACAGCAAGCTGTGTTATTTGTTAGGGAATCATATCAACAACCTCTAAACACAAGTTAAAGACTAGTGACTCTGATCAGCTGAGCTGGCGGTTTAAACATGGCTGTCAATCCGAACGTTAGAAGCTACTTTCGACTGCTTCCTTGCAACAAGGAGTAGCTCTGCATGTTTGCACATTTGGGAGTTTTACATCGAATGCCCTTCCTAATGCAACCCCAGAAGGGAGCTGTGTCTCTGGCTGAATTGAATCAGTAACCTTTTGTTTGCAGACTGAAATGCCTAGCTAGAGACCAGGTTGTAATTCTGTATCTGCTGTAAAGACATTTTAATGCAGAAGTCTTTAGGAATTGCCTCAGTTTTATAGCCAGCCTGGAGTGGCCATTGCAGGACCTGCAGTATTTAGCACCTCTGTCTGACCAACAGTAACTATTTTCTGTCTCTCTGTTATCCTAGGCCACATAACAATCACCAACTATCTGCTGAACTACTACTCTGGGTTGGACATAGAGAGAAGAAACTGTCACGGCTTCACCGCCCTAATGAAAGCCGCCATGCAGGGCAGGGTGGAGTGTGTGCGCTCGCTCATGCTGGCAGGTAAGGAAATGCGTGTAATTAAATTAAATGTACAAAACTGTGTAGCAGTGCAATACTTGGAATGGATTAGATTATAACTGCAGAAAAAGTTATTTTCAGAAATTTGGTGGACAGATGGACAGTTTGAATGCATTTAGGTGATCCAGATTTGTGTTAGACAGTATTTTCTTTTTTTTTTTTTTGTCGTAACTAGGATTTATGTTGAGGTTTGCTGCCAAAGCATAACAGCAGGAGGTTTAAATGTCAGCATGGATTTCAACCTTTCAAATAATGGACTTCTTTTGCATTTCCACAAATCTGCTAACTGATCCTGTGAGAGTGTGGCGTGCACGAGTTGCAGTGAGCATAGTGAGACCGCTTTTAGCCACACACTCACTCTGTCCCCACCTTGTTATCTTTGAGCTTATATGTTTGTGTATCCACAAATTAAACCTTTTCCTGTCCTCTTTGTGTCCATCAGGAGCTGCCCTGAATGCGAAAGACTGTGGCCGCCAAATGACTGCCAGGGAGTGGGCCTTGTTTACGGGCCGTTATGAAACCGCATGGGTGATGGCGCGCTTAATAGAACGGCCTTGTCCGCAACAGTACTGTGATACATACAGGTACAATTCACGGCTAGCACGCCTGTCTAAGATGAGCAAGTCCTCGTATTCGACAGCATTTCTAAACTGATTTCCAACAAAAGAAAAAATCGCTGACCTTTTGTTGAATTTACTGCCCTGTTCACTTGTTATCTTTACATGGAGGTATGACAAAACTGTGTGCAATCACCTGCCGTCCCCTTCTCCTTTTCTTTGCACCCTCTCCACAAAAGCATCTTTCTGAGCTTTCTGTTGTAGCCCTGATAGCAGGCTATGTAGCAAATAAATAATTGTGACTCTGCTTCGGCATATGTAGCCATCATTAGTGTTTCTAGACGAGGCTTGCTCAAGAAAAGTCAGTGCAAGTTACCACTGACAGAACATACAATACCACACGTTCAACACAAAACAACACAACACAAAAGCTTTTATGGGGACGTTTTGCTGATGTCAGAGAGTTTTCGTCCCTCTGTGCATGAACTGATGTCAGTATTGCTCTCCCAGTCTAGAGTGGCGCCCGCTGGCATCACTGGTGGCCAAAGCCCACGAGCCGCGCGGCTGTTTGAAACGCTTGTCGGACACCGTGCGCAACGTCTTCAACATCGCAAATGTCACCAACCCGGAGGACGAAGGCGCTATCGACCACATGGTTTCTATTACGACTGGCATTAGGAGCCCTTTCATCGCCGTGGCGTGCCGCACAGTGAGTGGACTAAGCTCTAGAATCTATTTATTTTATTTATTGAGTTATTTATTAATCCTCTTCAACCTTCCTCACAACAAGTATATAACCCTCAGCTGAGGTATTGAATGAGTGTAAACACTCTGTGGTAAGGTTGCTCCGTGATTTATTCTCAGTGATGTGTGCTTAAACTCGGCAAACTTTGAGATACCAAAACTTTGTTTCTTATCTTCAGATGAAGCCAAATATTTCTGAACAATATTGAACCACCTTCCACAGACATGGCTTTTGAAACGATGAAGTTAAATGATAAGGTTACTTTGTCACTGTATAGTGAAAAACGCGTGCTTATAAGTTAATGACCATATTATGGTAATAACACTTAAAATGTTGCACTAATTTATCATTTATCATATTAACCAAATCTGGGATTTCCCTTAGGATTAGTCCATAATAATTAAAGGAAATAATTAACACCAGCCTTATCCGCTAAGAAGGTTATGTGTGCGAGATTAACTGTCTGCAATACTGAAAACAAAGGCATGATTGGCATCCAGAGTCACCAGTATTACTGGTATTAATCAGATACTGCTGGTTTTGTTTCAGGTGTGTCCTGACAGTCCTCCCAGTGTGGGCAAACGGCGCTATGCGGTCCCAGAGATCATTCGCCAGCATCGCGCCAAGGAGCTTCGCGCCATCAACCCTGACAGGGTGGGCAGCCACCTTAGACTGTTTGAGAACTCTCGCGTGACTCTGGTGACCAAGAACTCAGCAGGTCGCCGGGCCAGCCTTCAGGCTCAGAGCCTGGTGCCTCGGCACAGGAGCTCCAGCTTGGGTTTGGTGTCTTATAACCAAGCCCTGGAGCTACGGAGAACCAGCTTGTTGCCCGTGCACATGGTGCTGAGGAGGAGCAGTGTGAGGCCAGGATTCACTATACCAAAGGTGAGAGTGTCCAAGGCCCCACCATCCAATTATGAACCAGCACATGTTCGAAGGAAGAGCAGCTCCAAAGACGGAGGGGGGAACTTTCTGCAGGTTCCAAAGTGGCGATACAAGGAGCTAAAGGAAGAAAGGAAAAAAGCCGAGGAGGCGGAGAGGAAGAGGCTGGAGGCTGCAACCAGGAGACATATTGCTACTGGGAAAAGGAAATAATATCATTACCTCAGAGGATATCGTGTACACTAACCCCCCCCCCTTCCAAGCAACAAAAAAACGTACGGGCCAAGGTGTCAGACAGATCTGGCGTTTACGGTTTTCAGCTTTACACAGTTGGGTGCACAGGGTGAGCTCAGAAATACCAGCAGTGTTTGGATGCTGACCGACCTGTCTCTATAGCAACGGCGTAAGAAGTGCACAACGCTGACGTCAAACAGCAAATACCCAGGGGATCTGATACTTGAAATGTTTTTAAGCTAATTTATTTTTCATATTTATTGCTTTTTAATGGACGGCCAGGCCTATATTTTGTTATGCCTTGGGTGCTCATTACGCCGGTGTTTTTGTAGTACGTTGCACTGTGTTGAAGCAGAAGACAATAACACAAAAAAAAAGTGTGTATTTTTCTGCCTAAAATTATTAAAAGCAATTTATTTTAAAAATATATCTTCTAAGACATTCGGTGAAGAGTAATAATGAGCTCGTCGTTACTGGCTGAGAAAGCCAAGCCCGAGATTTGGAAAGAATCTCTCTGCCTGCCAATAATTTAGATGCTTTCTTCTTTTCTTTGCTTTGCTTTTTTTTTGTTGCTTTACATTGACAAACCCTGAATGTATTTAACGTATATATTTTATATGTAGAGAGAGAAATTGAAAAGCTTTTGATGACATTTTTTAAATTAAAGGTAAAGACTGAATTGTATGACCTTTATCTTATTTAATCTTACAAGTTGGGAAGAAATCTTTAGCTTACTTCCTGCACATTTACCCTTCAGAAACCCATAAAACCTCAAAAGCCACGTGTATCATATTTAATACATGAGTTTTTGAGACTTCTACATCATCAGTGTGATATCCCACCCCCCAAAAACACAACTTAAATAAATTGCACAATATATTTTAACCCTTTCAGGCATGAATTATGTCAACCTCAATTTAAATAAGTATTTTTATTGATCTTCAGGCATGAATAAACCTGTACTTTAAAGAGAGTTTTTTTTCTACACGTCCACTTAGGTGGACAACACACATTTTGACTTATGGATTTGGTATGGAGTGATACATCAGTGTCCACTGCAGTGACCACTATGCGTGAAAGGGTTAAACGAGTAAATTGCAA
The DNA here is from genome assembly GCA_015108175.1 of Pelvicachromis taeniatus. Classification (NCBI taxonomy): domain Eukaryota; kingdom Metazoa; phylum Chordata; class Actinopteri; order Cichliformes; family Cichlidae; genus Pelvicachromis; species Pelvicachromis taeniatus. Next base: position 26,562 of record VURO01031796.1, on the reverse strand, counting down.
AAATAAATAAATGTGCAAATTAATTTACGCATGTATTTTTTTTTTTAATTTAATCAGAAGCTAAACACTTCACTTTCAAAAAAAACCACACGGTGTGGATGTTGCGAATGACGTAAAGTTTTCACTAACAGTGACTAACCTAGCCTTATTGATCATTTCTAAACGCCTCAGCCGTGTAGCGATAGAAAAGTCATCTCTGTCTTCTTTTGTGATCTTCATAGCATTTTTAGATGCTCCAGTCAGGGAAGAAATAAAAAAAAACAAATGCTAAATGCAAGTTTTGACATACAAAGGAGAGCCTGACGTTATAATGTGCAACATGTCCCCTCTGATCATAAAATCAGCCATCCCATTATAGAGCAGAGAGGTCGGTTTCCTGCTATAACATTAAAACAGTGAAAATAATGGGGTGAAAAGTAACCGTGATTTAAACCCACAGAGCCACGGGGAGCGCAGTGATATAACATTGTCTGGAATTTCAAGAGCACAATTTCACGCTCCTAACTCCTCGTGGCGATTGGGGCTTAAGTGCTATCCAAGAGCGTGTGTCTAATATACATGGTGATGAGTTGCTAAGGGGTTACAAGGGCACTGCACAGCCAAATCGTTTCTTCAAATAAACTTCATTGACTTCAGAGTGGCAATCTGCTTAGATACTGCCCAGAGGAAATAATTTGAACATGACAAAAGAGGAGCGAGCTGCACATTTACTTGAACTCTACACTTCACAAACTCTAAGTGGCTCCGGGATTAGCATATTTAACATGAACATGTTTTATATGAAAATGGATTTTTGCTGGCAGTGCGGTATCACTGCCGACAGAGTCTGCCGTGTGCAGTTTGTCACGAGGCAACCGAGGTTAACTTGCCGTGAATAAAAGCCAAATTCATTTACATTAGACTTTTGTGTTTGTCTTTTGTCAGTCAGTCAACTTTTTTTTTCTTTTTTTTTTTTTTAAAGGTTTCTGTGTTATACAGAATGCAGTTTAGGTACCTTTTAGAGTCATTACAGGCTTATGTCTCTGTGGCGTTACAGCTTGTTCACAAATCCCATTTTCACACAAACAGGAAGCGCCGTGCGAGTGTGTGGTGCAGGGAAAGGACAAAACCTATTAGCCCTGAATGAATCAGATCATATTTAGGTCATTGTTGGAGCTCAAACAGCTGCTGGCTAAGATTGTAACCTGGGATTATGAAGGGCCACAGGCTTGGTCAGCAGTCCCCCCCCCCCCGCCACGACCCAAATCTCTCACAGAAATTTTAGAAGTGTCAAAATAAGCAGCGCACCGTCCACTGGTAGTGTGACAGCTATTATGTCATGCTGGGATGCTACAGGCTGGGATTGAGACCGGATGACCTGATTCTGTGCTGGCGCTGAATGAGAGCTTCCTCCAGTCCTGTGACTTTGATGGGGAATCCTCAGCGGGGGCCCTCTGCTGGTTGGTTCTGCTATCACACTTGAGGCTTTGAAGTTGGAACGACTACAAAAAGACTTTTCTGAAAGGGATAAAAACATTTGAGCGAGTTGGATTTTATATATGTTTTTGTCTTTATTAAATGTCAGGAAGTGCTCCTGCTTTGGGCGTCCCCCTGTAACTAATCTTAGCACTTTTATTGTGAATGTGTGCTTTTTATGCTTTGCCCACTGGAAGTGGTACGAACGACTTCTGAAGGAAGTATTCTGAAATGACAGCGTGATGCAGTCAGAGGGTAAGGTGAGGTCTTATCAAAGAACGCCATTCTGAAAAGCTGATTAATAAATGATAAAGTCTCACAGTTCAATCAGCATCACAGCCACTGACAATGTGAGATCCTAAAGTGGCCTCACTCTTAAAAGTAGGACAAACTTTACAGGGAGCAACTTCCTATCATAAAAGACATTTTTCCCCAGGAGTTTTGATAACACCAAACTTGACACAAAGCACTAAGCTACACTTTCCGTCAGACGTTTCCAGCAGCAGCAGCACTTGAGAAAATGGTTGGTTTTACAGAAAACCCCGCTGATGTAGGGTAGGATTCATGGTGTCCCACAAGGCTTGGAATGGAAGGGAAATGGGACAGGGGAGAGCGAGCAGTTTCTTTTATTTTTGTTCTTAAAGTGGAGCCAAAATGTCACCGTAATGTGTCCATTTCAGCCGTTCTGCCTTATCATTAAAAGTGACAAAGAGCTACAAAGTCCAAAAAACGTTCTGACCTGGTTGATGAATATCTTTTGCTCTCTGTGCCACCTGTGGGCTGAGTAAAGCGTCTCCTTTAATATTCCTGAGAGCCACATGGCCAGCAGCTGGTAAGCGTATACTTTGGACTGATATAATAAAGTGATTCTAAATGAGAATGAGTTGGTGCTGAGGCCAGACAGCGACTTAACAACACCCTTGTAGGCTGCTGCAGCAGGCAGACAAGACAGGTGACCTATTTTACCTGCTGATACGCAAACACAAGAAGTGGTTTTGGATCTCTCCTAACAGGGAGGCCAGTGGCTTCTTACCGGGCATCGACAGGAGCCGACCTGAGCCAATCAACGAGCGAACAGCTTAAATCTCCCCCCTATAAAAACGGCATTTGAAGACCTCCATCGAACCATGAAGATGTGGTTCGATGACTGCTATAATACTTTCCAGGTTTTTCCAACAGCAGCTGCATAGGCAAAGACTACCCTCACTATTCTCTGACGCAAACCCAGACATTTGGTTCTATAAGCAGCCACGCAATATCACAAAAACCGCTCTTTAGACGACCTTTCAAGGGGTAAAGAGTTAAGAAAGTCTGTCCCTCCAAAGACTCTCCACTACATCAGAAGAAGTACCGTATTTTCCGGACTACAGAGCGCACCTGAATATTAGCCACACAACTTGAAATTATGAAAAAAAATCATATTTTGTTCATACATTAGCCGCGCCAGACTAAAAGCCGCAGGTGCGCTAGCGAGCGGGCTAGTAGCCAGCGCTACTACACCGGCTAGTAGCGCTAGCGGGCTAGTTGCTAGTAGCAGCGGTTGCGGAGCGACTGTTCCACCAGCCTCGGAAGAGCCCCGCAAAGTGGGCCACGCACCGCTGCCCGACCGACCCAGCCCTTAGAGCCAATCTTTCGGTGTCTGATCACATGCTTTTCCGCCAGGCAAAATGGCGGAACAAACCAAAACAAATCCTCTTACAATGTCACAAAAAGCATAAAAAAGTCTTAGAAAAGCCGCACCAGACAATAAGCGGCAGGGTTCAAAGCTTGTGCAAAAAAGTAGCGGCTTATAGTCCGGAATTTACGGTACACATTTTGCTTAAAACCAAGACTTTTTAAAAGCACTTTTTCCCTTCCTGTATTTTCTGCATTATATCTCTCACACCACTCTTTAGCTCTAACCGTTGACCTATTGTTCACCAGACAGACTAGCAATCAAAACTTTTATCCTGGCAAAAACAAGTTTTTAAAAATAAATTACCATCTCGGTTTTATACACCCACAGCCAGAAAATTCAGAGCCTGGTACTATAATACATTTTGAGCAGCGTCTCACTTACGTTCTGTTCTCCCAGTCAGTCTAATAAGGCATGGCAGGGAATGAGAGGCCTGCCACGCCGAGAGAACTATATACAACCAAGCAGAGTGGGGGAGATCGTGTCTGCTTTAATGGGGAGTTTCAGCCTGCTGACAGAGGCTCGTACCAAGTAAGCCTGCACTGGCTGCTTTATTGGGCTAACATAAGCTGACAGAACACCTGATTGCAGATGCTTGTGTAAAGATGGATTACATGCACTAACACCTGGTGCACAGTGTGTGTGTGTGTGTGTGTGTGTGTGTGATGAAGGGAAAACAGCAGATAGCTCTTGGAGAGACGCTTCTGTTTCATTTCAAAACACCACCTGAGCCCTAATCCCTCAGTGCATAGTGCTAATTCACCATGGGACGCCCAAATGCTCTAGGTGGGTTACGGCACACAATCCATCAAGTGGGACTAGTCTGAACTTTTTCAGAGTGCAAAATATTAGATCATTTCCCATAAAGAGCCCCAAAGGTTTTTTTGTTTTTTTTTCCTTTCCTGCCCCCATCGTTCACAAATATGTTTAAATAAAGACAAACTGAGAAGTTGTTTTTTCAAGATAGTCTATATCTTTATTTACTATGACAACCATACCTAATGCCTACGTCCACTCAATGACTTTTTACAATTTGAACAATTCAAGAAAAGAAAAGTATTGAGAAGAAACAAAAAATTGAAACAGAATTAAATTAACACAGGAAATCACTTCTTCTTGGCAACATCGTTTTCTTTGTTTCGTTCCTGGAAACCTGAACATTAGTGTTGCAACAAATAACACTAGAGCGCAAGTGGGTTTTAAGGAAAAGGGTGCTGTGTGTGTGTGTGTATTGAAGCATATCATTCTCGGGAAATCCAATCTGGATTTTTGGGAGGTTGTACGCATTTCTGACACGTGTTGAGCCGAGCGACGATAACCGCGCTGCATCTTCATTGCCCGCCGCGTGGCTGAAACGTCTTCGCTTCAACACTTTTTGTATGGAATGTAGAAACTGCTCTTTGTTTTTTTTTTCTTACACCTCTGCTATTCTCCTTTAATGTTCCCGTTTTCACCTTCACCTGACAGTTTAATGCCTCGCTCTTTGCTGAACAGCTCCTCGGTAATGCTTTGTTCACCTTGTAATTAAGTCCCTTGTGATATCTGGGCTAATGTTAGTGCAGTCACAGAGCACGACGCAGCCGCTGGTACTCCCAAGTTTCATGACGTATTTCGCTGCACTTTCATTCTGCGACAGATAAACATGAGACCAACGAGCCCGCGCATCTTAAAAAAAAATCTAAGCGATGAGGCACCGATGGTAGAGTTTTACTGTGAACGGGTTACGTTTACCGACGCAGCTGAGGCTGATGACAGCTGGGAGTGACTCCTTTCTGTTAAATAAAGCCAAGAACGGTCACACTGGGAGGAAACGGTGATAAAAGCTCAACTGTGGCTCAGAAGCTTCATTAGCATGTGCTTGCAGTTTGACTGATGACATCAAGCATAAACAAAAAGCTTCTTGGGTAATGGCATCGCTACAGCAAACATATCTGCAATATCAAATATATGCAAAAACTTCAAACGAAGGCCAATCAGACATGACATCGCTTATTCTCTTAGACATTTCTAGCATTAATATATAATCCGGGTGACCAGGTCCAATGGGATGCTTGTCAAAGCTGTTGGCGACTTAAGCACTAATGATTGGTTATTGCTGTCATGTAATTTGATAGTCGTACTTTCTCTTGTCGAAGCTGCTGAATTGTACACTCAAAAGCTGCTTTCTGTGGGATTGGGTTTTTTTTGGGTGGGGGGTTGGGTTGATAAACAGGGATCCCCCTCATGACTTGTTGATTGGCTCTTTTGTGGAGATCAAAGGATCATACCGTGGGCTCGGTTGGGTTACATAGGCTGATTGAGAGGTTGCTGTGATTGACTGGATGTTGTCAAAGTTCCCCAAACAGACTCAGATCTGAGATCAGTTTCTCTATTTATATATATATATTTTTTGAAAGAGAACAATTTAAGAAGACTCTTCACCAGTTTACATCACCTTAAGACTTATTCAAGTGGAAAACAATCCTTCAAAAAGGAGAAATCCCTAAAGTGCAGAGCTACTAGAGCGGCACCGGTGCAGCAGTGGTATTAAAGGCGGGACTTGCACTGAAGCGCGACGGACTTCAGGCGTCTCGTTACTGACAAATTTCTCAAAATATGTAATTACGCTTTTTATTTGGAGGAGATCTGCGCCTGGTGGGGAACCGTTTTCATCTCATCTGTTCCATTTGGAAGGCCGGCTGGTGGAGTTAGTAGCTTGGTGGCTTGGTTGTAGGTCGGTGCTTGGCTCACTTGCGGGGTTGGTGGATGTGCTGGTTGATGTGCTGGGCAGGGGGCAGCTTGGGGACACCAGGCTGGGGCTTGTTGTGGGCCACCTGGGCAGCAGCTGGGGTGAAGTCCTTATCACCCTAAACATAAAACAGCAAATGAGGACAAAGTTGTGACCCCCCCTCCCCTCCCCTCCCTAAGCTAAGCTAAGCCACAAGGCTAGTAGTCTAATTAGGATAAAACAACATCATAAATAGTAGTAGTACAACAAGTGATGTAGTAACGTTTCTAAAACTTTGACTTGTGGAACATCTTCTGTATCTGACTAATGTTCATAGCCAGGTTTGCGTGCTTCCATCCCTGCGTGATATGATACAGTATGTGGGCCTTTAAATCCTTTCCCTCGGATCCCCCTGAAGACGTATGACAGGTACAGTATGGAGCACTCATCTGCTCTCCAGGTTTAATCTATTATTCCAAGAAAAACGCACATAAATAGCCTTGCTGCTTCTAAATCGGATCAAGTCACGGAATTTTAATCAGCAACTTGGAGAATCACAGTTGGATTTCGTCCTCCTTTTGTTGTCATCCTCGCTCTTCTCCATCTCTGCCAGCTTTGCCTTTCTCTCTCGGTGTGTCGCGTTTCTTCTACCTGCTCTTGCCACCTCTTTATGCTTTGCTTTCCGAGTAATAAGCCTGCACTCGCATTTAGGCATGGGCGCGAATGGGAGACTTTATATACTGTTATGTTGTTATATAGGTTGATGGTGGCCGGTGAGCTTGACTAAAGCTGTAAAACTAAGAAAAAATGACGAGCGCACAGTGAACACATACATCCACTGCTGTGTGCGTGACGGACTGGATTACTGGCCATTTTAATTCTTCCATTTGAAATTGAGTTTATTTAAGCTGGCAATTTGCTGATGCCTTCTCGCTCGTCCAGATGTTACCACATGTGAACGTTACGCCGTCATAAAAATAACAACATAACGCGTGGTTCGTTTCTTAGGACGTCTGCGTGGATGGAGTTATATAAGCCTTTTAATCAACCCTCTACAAACAAACACAGCCCGTCTTTCTGAGCTTCTTGCTGAACTTTACTCACCCACCCCATCCTCGCCTGACCCTAATCCCTTCTGCTTAATGTGTTGGGTTTTTGTCACCACGCGTGTGGCTGTGCGCTGGTTGTTTGTGTGAAGGTGGGCACACAAACAAAGTGTGCATGCGTGTGCTTCTTTCATTGAAAGAAAATTCCAGAGTTTACTCCAGGGGATGCGGATGAAATCGACCTCCAATTACCCTTCGCTCTCTTCTGAAGCTCAAGGCTTTTCCAGCGGATACCTCTGTCCTACTGCAGCGGTACAGGAGGGAATATAACAATTTAACTGTCCGATTGCGCCACGCTGTGAAAAGAAGTGAGGGTGACTGGCATCTCTTAAAATGACAATGCCAAAAATCAACAAAAATGTATCCTATTTTCAGATATTGAATCGAATTAAAGATTAAAATGTCTGTAATAAACATCATCAAGAGCAAGCGGGCCTATTCTCATCTCGGAGGACTTTACTAGCCTGTGGTATGTGAACAAACAGACCGTAAGACTTAAGGAACAATGTACTTTAGACCGAGAGATCAAAGTGGACATGTTTGGTCGTAATGCACAGCAGCACATTTCATGCAAACCAAACAAAGCATATCAGCACGAACTCCTCGTGCCAACTATCAAGCACGCTGGTGGAGGGCTGATGATTTGGGCTTGTTTTCGAGCCATAGGACACAGCTGCCTTGCACCCACTCAGCCAACTACAAACTCCTCTGTACACCAAAGTACACAGAGTATATTCTAGAGTCCGATGTGATGTGTTGGTCAAAACTGGGTCATGCACAGGACAATGATCCTAAGCCAAGGTGCAAATCTACAACAGAATGACTGAAAAAGAACAAAATGAAGGTCCAGATCTCATCGTGACGTACATGCTGCGGCGTGATCCTAAGAAAGCTCAATGCCTGTAGACCTCAAAGACCAGAAGCAAAGTTCTTCCATTATTTCGAGGTTTCCTTGCTAAAGTTGGTTCTGGAAGCTACTAAATTATTGGTGTGTACTTAAGTTTTTCACAGGATGGCATAGGGTCCTGTGTAAACCTGTGTACAGAACAGGCCTTTGCTGTGTGATCTGAAGAAAAAGTCTGAAGAAGAAAAGAAAAAAAAAATACTCTGGGCATGGAAAAGATACGTTTAATAATTGCTAGACCAGTAATGGGATTTCTTCCCTTTTTTCTACTTTTTTCTTCAGCTAGTCTTTCTTTAGATGCTTTACTTCCTGGTAATAGTTCTATTATTTAAAAAATGCATTTTAGAAACACATTCAGCAACTGAATGAAAAATTGAAGGTACATAGCCAGGAGGCATCTTTTTTTGTAAGC
>VURO01031795.1:0-11170 GCA_015108175.1 Pelvicachromis taeniatus | reverse complement strand
GGGGGTCCCCCTTGATGCATTGAGTTTTCCTTTTTCCGTTTCAGTCACCTTTCTCATTCACCATGTGTTAATAGATCTCCCTGCATTCAACCATACTTGTTATTAATCTCTGGCTCTCTTCCACAGCATGTCTTTATCCTGTCTTCCTTCTCTCACCCCAGCCGGTCACAGCAGATGGCCGCCCCTCCCTGAGCCTGGTTTCTTCCTGTTAAAAGGGAGTTTTTCCTTCCCACTGTTGCCAAAGTGATTGCTCATAGGGGGTCATATGATTGTTGGGTTTTTCACTGTATGTATTATTGTAGTATTACCCTACAATAATACATACAGTACTTGTTAAAAGGCAAGGGGCAGGTTACACCTTGACATCTTGTACAGGTTGTCAGTGTATCATAGGGCACCAAGTTTACTGTAAGATCTAGCTTTAGATTCCCTGATGATTCACATTTAAAAATTTAAAATTTTTAAAGATAAACAAATACATACTAGTTACTGACAATGCTGAGTGGTGTTTTTCTTTTAAACATGCAAAAGCAATAAAACACCATGATAAAGCTTCACTACACATAAACCGGTATTACTGGCAAATTCTACATAAAGTATTAAAAGTAAAAGCAATTATTCCACAGACAAATGTCCCCCATCTCTGATATATGGATATTACTGCAGATGTAATTAAATACAGGCTAAAAACACAGACTTAAGGCTGTGGTTAGCTTCTGCCTATCCAGCTCTTAATTATTGGAACTTATTGGCCCAGTTTTAGGAGATTACTAGGGGAAGTTTGCAGGGGTGCACTCACAACTGGTAGCGACATGTGATGTCAGTGCTCATTGGGCCATGTCAACAGACTGTATGTGGATATCACTTTGTATTAGTTCGTATCTTACACACAAAAAGAACTGTATGAATTATTGTCCATTGAAACTGTTTGGCTCAGTGTCTGATGTGATGATGGAATAAGTCCATGATTTGTGAGTTTATTCATGAGGATGAATGCAACTGGGATCGCTAGCTCGACCCTCTGTAATTTTCTGTGTGACAGGTTCACCAGGCCTTCACGTGACTTTACCTCCCTGTGTAACAGAGGGGCTAGGCTCAGACATTTGGGGGTCGCAGACAATGAACTGCTCTGGTCAAACAGGGGTTGAGCCGCACATATATTACCTCACCCTCCTGAGAGTATGAAGAGAGGCTAAACCCATTTCTCTGGTGAGCCTGAGACTCATAAGGCCCCAACTCATCTTGATCCTTAATGAGTTGGCCATTTCATCATCTATCCTTTGTGATGACCATCTCAGAAAGCAGATGTTCCCGCATTACAGCAACATTTTGCAGATGTGTTCTCTACTTGCTGCCTGGTTGCACTACTCACGTAGAGCACCATTTTGAATGGAGTCCCTGAGGCATGCTGGGCTTAGGTTGGTTGTGAGCTCCCCAGCCCAAGTCAGGTGATTGGAGTATGTGGTGGGGTATGGTCTGTGGCTCAGCTGCAGGGGAGGGGTGGAGCACTGGGTTCAGGGTGTAGTGTCAAGGGAAGCTGGCAAACACAGCACATCATCATCATCTAATCATGCGTCCACTTTTTCAGTAGGACGCCAAGAGCTGACAGTGTGAAGTACAAGTGGAAAAGACGAGCTGGGCAGAGCTGAAGTGCCAGCAGTTGAAAAGGAGATTGGAGAAACAAATAGAGATAGTTTTCTGTCTCTGTAGACAAATGTGTACTGTAGAAATATGATGAAAAACAATATAATTTAAAATATTTCTAATTATAAAAATAACAGGATGTCATTTTAATTCAGGCAAAGGTCTCATGTGGCTCACACTTTTAAAACATTCTCTCTACTGCTCATTAGTTTCTTGCCTAAGCGATTATAGGTGAGAAGAAAATCATCTGTTTATCATCTTGCACCCATTGTTTCCTATGTAATCTTCCCGAGAACATGAGCAAGTCACGGTCACTTCTTTGTTTTACTTGATTAATTTCACATAATTACAGCCGGTCAGCCCCACCACTTTCCACCCACAGAAAGATTCTTCTGACGCCATCCTAATTCTGCACAGCACCAGATTCATTAAGTTCATTTGGAACTGGGCGTATGGACAGTTTGCAACAACTTCCCAACAGAGAGATCAATATATTGCTTTGAGAAGCTCTGTTTTCAAAGGTAAAGACAAATGAATTAATATATTTTATTAAAATGGCTTAAAATGCAATGAAAACAAATCTTTGAAAATCTTAGGCTTGTTATTCAACATCTACAGGCTCCATAACAATATTCCACATACTTTGAGACAATCAAATATTTATATAACCCTTTATTCCAGTTTGCATGCCAAAAATCCTTGGACAGGATACTGAACCCCAAGGTTTCCCCAATGCACCAATCAGTGTTTGTGTGCAAATGCAAATAAGGCTGTAACCGTGAGGTGGGGACGTCGACCTGAATACACACTGCCCCGTGGGGACCTGAGTGAACCAAGTTCCACCAGAGGCTCTAAAACAGTGTTTAAACAGCAGTTTTCTCAAAATGTCCCCACGTGGTCAAAACCTGAAATCAGTGTGTATAATTCCTGCGCCTCTAGTGGACACATAGTGGTACTGCAGTCCCCACGAGGACTCGTTTTCTAGTGGCACGTGTGACATTTTGCCCACTCAGTATCGGACCCTAGAGGTAAAGAGTTGTATTACAGTTTGGATTTTTATTTTAAACTTAGTGTCCTTTTTTAAAAAACAAAACAAACTTAAAATAGATATGATACTAAAAATTACATTATGAATAAAAAATTATAATTAAAATATAATATTTTAAATTGCATTCATTAAAAAAATATCATTTTCTTTGCTTTTCAGTCCCCCTTTAAGTCATTTATCTATTCTTTAATGTTTGTTTTTCCCTTTGTTATGTCAGCTTAATTTTAATTAACAAAGTTGTCTTATTTTTGTTTTGATCTTTTGTAACACAATCAATCAAACAATCAAACAAACAATAACACAAAATCCATTCTAGCTGTAGTTATGGTAATACTCTTCAGCAACAAAAGTGGTCAAAGCTATGTTATTTACTTTCTTTTATTGGTAAATATGTTGTTAAAAAACATTCTATTTATTTTTGATGAAAAAACAGTTACGAACAGAACTTGTTTTCTAAAGTCCGTCCACCACTACACAGAAGTAGTAAAGAGAGTTAATTTAGGGCCATCTTAGTAAAGTAAAAATCTGTGGGGGTGTCTGCTAAGCAAATATGTTATCAGTGTATGATTAAGGAAACTTATGATGAGCGAGCACTCAGTATTAGAACAGACATTGGACAAGAAGAACTGCTTTTTAAGAGAACCAGGCTCAATGTTATTGTTGCTGTGAACTGGCACGATACAGATACATTTGGATTTAGATTCAGATACTTTATTTATCCCATGGGGGCAATTGAGAGTGCAGAGATCAGCATATAGAGTGATGTGAATTTAAATAAACTGAACTGAGGGGAAAAGAGAAGCACAGAAAGACAGGACACGACAGTAGGGGAGACAGAAGACCAAACTTCATGATATGCAATAGTAACATATAAACATGGGGAGTGAGAAGTGGACGCGGTGAAACGTTTGGCTCTTTGGCAATCAGAATTATTGTCTGAAGGCCAAGAACGACGCCCAATGGATTTACTTTACCAAGTGGACCATCACGGCCTTGATGTATTGGAACCACGGATTTAACAACAGTTGAGAGCGGCCGGGTTTGAGTGCCCTTTGCTGCATGTCTTGACCCCTCACTCTCTCCCTCTGCTTTCTTGTCCTGTGAGTGTTGATGGAGAACAATAGAGAAGGTCAGATGGAGCCTTGTTGTGTCTTTATGAATCAGAGTCCTGCAGGTCCTCTATATAAGAATGAAGCCAAGTGCATCTTCTTTTGGAGAGCAGTGTTGGAACATGCTGTATCAAAAACAAAGAAAACCACTGATCCAGTTTTAAGACCGAGCTCTTAAGTTATACAGTCCTAATCAAAAGTTTAGGACCACACCTCTAAAAAACCCATAAACCCCCAAAACAGAAATCAAAGTTCCAAACGTGAACTCAGTAATGAGTGCACGTGTGTTGCTACACGGATGTTTTATAGTGTGACACGGGGAAATGAGTGTGTGTGGGCCAGAACGTTACGCTGTGTGTTAGCAGAGTCAATCTGGGCCACATGGCTTGCTAATAAATCTTCCTGCCCTGTTGGGCAGGAAACAACAGGATATTCTGGAGTCTGTTGTAAATGACACAAGAATATAACACCACCCAACCAAGAATTGGATAAGCTGAAGAGAATGGATGGATGGAGGTTCAGAAATAACAGTACATCATGAATCCCACCATTATTATTTGGTATGGCACCACTGGAAAAAATTCAAATGTGGTAGTTTACCAATTATAATGTTATGATTTATTGAATCAAATGCTTAAGTCAGATCAAGTAGTATAGCCCCAACCACACTTTTATGTAACAGTTTGTAGAAGCTGGTTACTGACAGTTTGTAAATTCACTGATCTCTTTGATTGGAAGCACGTGCGTCTAAATCAGGAGTGTCCAACTCCAGGCCTCGAGGGTTTTCGATGTGTCCTTGATCCAACAGCTGATTTAATTGGCTACATGACATACTCAACAGCTGTGTCCCAATTCAGGGGCTGCAACCGACGTGGGCCACAACCGACGTGGGCCGCAGCCGACGCTGTCCGAGTCAGCCGGGTCCCACATAGACCGTTGCGGCCGGAAGTGCGAGGCTTGTGAAATGGGATGGTCTAGCCTTCAGATTTGCATCACCATGTGTTCACACCCTTACCGCTTCTCCCCGCCCTTACCGCTGCCACCTCCTCGGTTTCATCGTCTGCGTAGCTGCCGCCAGTGGTGGAAACTGGAATTGGCTGGGCCGCGCTATGAATTCTGGGATATGGTGGGCCACGTAGGATAGATCAGACCCATCCTACAAATTCGGGGAAATGTAGGCCGCATTTGTTGGCCGCATCTGTAGGAGTCTATGAATTGGGACAGCAATGTCACATCGCTGTGATGTAATCGGCCTACAAATGTGGCCCACGTTGGCTGCAGCCCCTGAATTGGGCCACAGCCATGATGTCTTGAAGTTCTCCAGAGGCCTGGTAATGAACTAATCATTTGATTCAGGTGTGCTGTCCCAGGGTGAAATCTAAAACCTGCAGGACACCGGCCCTTGAGGCCTGGAGTTCCCCACTCTTGGTCTAAATTTATCAGATCTTTTTTCCATATCAGCTAATATTAATAGCATTACATTTTTCTCAATAAATACATGTCATTTGGAAAAATGTAAGTGAGAGCGATGTTACGTGTAGTTTTAGACATTTATACGCATAGAAGCAAATTTTCTCGCATTAAGAAAAAATTATCTGCAAGTGGGGTAAGCAAATTTAGCTTGGCTAGAATTCTTCAAACAAGCATAAAAGATTAGTCATCATTATGCCTATGACTCATCTTAAAAGTAGAGAAAAAGGCGTAATTTAAACAAATTGTCCTTGTTGTAAATGACCTTTAAATGGTCAGACATAATTTGGTAATTTTTTCACATTTATTTGTTTTATTTTGAAGTTCATGCTTTTATTTCGAAAGGGAAACCAGCGCAAGGAACAGCATAAAGCTTTGTTAGTAACGTGAGTTTACGATATGGTAAAAGGTGCTATAAGGAGAAAGATATGTGTGCACGTGTAGTTGTAAGGTAGTGAGGTAATGGAGTGTATCGGGCGATGTAAGTTTGATGTGAACGCTGTGTTCAGGAGAAACGTGTGTTTCCTTTATAGTTGAATTTTATGGTAGGAGTATTTTGGGTTTTTGTTTTATGTTCCTAGCTCTTCACTGAATGTTTCACTGAACAACATCTCTAATCAAAACTCAAACACAACGTACTTTTACGTGTGGTCACATTGCTTCGTATTGTGGATTGAAGCACGCGTGTGTGAGTCCTCAAATGTTACACATAAGCAGTGATTTCTCTTGTGGATCATATTGGACATTTCACTGTCAGGCCATTAACTAACCATTGTATGTGTTGCATTTAAATATTACAAGCCTAGTTGGTACATCGCGTTAATCATTACATAGCAGACCTGTAATGTTTGTTTCTCAGGAATAAACTCGTACTCATTTTGTTATAAACCTGTTCTGACTCTCATTTACTTTGTTTTTATTTTTTTTAACTTATAAAAATGATTTGCTACACCCGAGGAGGCTCTGTCAAGTTTTGAGTATCCAGTCTCCATCCACTGAAGAAACCAGAAAAGATCCTCCAACAGAAGATTTCAAACAGCTCCAAGAGAGATGCAGCAGAAGGTACAGAAAACTGTATGTCTATATGACAGCTACCTATCAGGAAGCAGACGTCCAACCACGCAAGAGAAGGCTTGTGATTCTTCATACTTCATGTACAGACGTGACCTGCATCCCTAAAAGTGATACAGCATCTACCAGTGTTAGTTGCTGATGTTTAATGGTCATACAAGTTTTACAGTAGCTAAATGTTAAAAGATGTGAATGTGAATCCTACACCACTAATTTCTGTTTCTTATGGAAACATAATTTACTCTTGTACCTTTCATGTATTCTTTAAGGATATACCTGGCTGTTCACCGCAATAACAAACTGGACTGGTCCACAAACACAAAGGCGCTGTACAAAAAGGGTCTAAGTCGTCTCCACCTGCTACGGCGGCTGAGATCCTTTGGGGTTAACAGGACTCTCCTCAGGACTACGACACTGTGGTGGCGTCTGCCATCTTTTATGCTGTGGTCTGCTGGAGTGGCGGGATGGCAGAGAGGGACAGGGGGAAACCTAACAAACTGGTCTTGAGGGCCAGCTCTGTCCTGGACTGTCCTCTGAAGTCCATCGAGCAGGTTGGGGAGGAGAGGATGTTGTCTAAGCTAACATCCATCATGGACAACACCCCCCACCCCCTGCATGAGACAGTAGGAGCACTGAGCAGCTCGTTCAGCAGTAGACCTTTTTTTTTTTTAACATGGTAGCATATAAGTGGAGCTGACTTTTTCTGTTTGGCCTTTTAAACACCGTTTCATTACTTTGTCTAGTGAAAGCAACAGACTTATGGTCATTTAATAAGTGCTTGTAAAATAAAGAAACTTCAGCCTTATATATACAGTACACTGACTGTTCAGTGGCTGTGTCAGTACTGACTTCACTGGACTCAGCACTGACACAGCCTCTAGTTTAAGGACATTTTGGCTCAGCATCTTATATTTTCAGTCAGTTTTGATTTGATGCAGAGCTTCTGAGACACAGTTGAGGCAGTGTACTTATTTCCTATCCAAAGATCATATTCTTCTTATTTTGATCTTATTTGGATTACAGGATTACTTAACTCTTACTTTACGTCTCCACAGTAGTGGTGTGAGATTCTGCTATTTTTTGGTATTGATCTGATGAATAATGCTGAAGGACCAACAGGAGTCATGACTTAAACATTACTTTCAGCATGATATGAGATACCTGATTAGTCTTTGCATCTCTCAAAAGACACACAACACTGTTTGCTTTCTTACTCACTGCAGCCTACTTGGCTCTGCCACTGAATCATGTGACTGTAGGGCAACTAAACCCAGCAGAGCGGGGAGGAGGAAAGTGTGTCTGCATGACAGGAGCAGTCTTTACACAGACATTTTCTAAAGAACAGGAGCGATGCACTCAAATGTAGGCGAGAGTAATGGTTTTGTATCATTTTGATCCAATAGCAACATCAGCAACTGTATCGATATTTGTATCAGTCGGCCCACGCCTACTCAGAGTTTACCGAGGCGCTGCCGCTGCCGTCATGCTGGTCTTGGAGCTAGAAAACAGAAAACACTGAAGGCTGAGTGGAATGAGCTCACTGTTTGCTAAATTACAAGTTTCCAAAATCCTTTTTGTAAACATAATGTTGCCTGTAAGAGTGTATTATGTTATATTAGAGGTCCAACAGTATGATTTTCAGTGCTGTGCTATATTACATTTCTGTGTGTCTCACTTGCTTTTCTATTGATTAAAATTTCACTTTGTTACTAGTATGTTTTATTTGTTTCCTTGATGCTTTGTTTTTAATATTAAACATATTTTGAATCAATATTGTGGATAGAATTGGTTAAAGTTGAGCAGTGTACAAAATTAGTATACAGAAGTAGTAGCATTTGCCTTTTAATAGTAAAAAAAAGTTGTATTTTATTTGAACTGTACCATGAAAATATACATAAAGTACATAGAGTACTACTGTGTACACACAATACCTTTGAATAGACAATAGATTTGTGTTAGAGTAGATGATGAAAATCGTGTGGAATCAACACAAATTCAATGTAAATATTTCGATTTACTAGTAAAATTTTGTGAGGAGAAACTATATTATGTTAGTTCACCACATTCCAATTGTGTGTGGGTTCAAAGGACAAAAGTCACGTTTTGACTTGATTATTGTTTTCATGGAATCTTATGTGAATTAAATCCTTTCGATTTACTGGTAAAAATAAATAAATAAGCGAGTAATGTGAAAACGGAAATGATTATGGTTCAAAAATCCAACTGACATTCCAGTTGAGTAGTACTGTTGTACACACTAAAATCAAATTCAGCTATACCTGAGAAATGTTAAATATGTTGTAAGTTTCAACACAATATAATCTGTGGAGATGCACTGTGCAGAACAACAGCCTCTAAATAGGCTTCAAGGGAGGCCTGCAGGCAAAATCAGTTTCTACCAGAGCATGAAGGAAGCACTCTTAGTAGTCTTCATAGTAGGAAGGCTAGGTCAGAAAGAGGAAACATGCTTTTTCACTGGTGGCACAGAAACATTTTTCACAATTAGCTGGCTGGATATCAAAGCAATCAGATCCTGGCTCAGAAACACAACTTTCTAAGACTGGCTCTGAAACCCAAGACAACACAGCTGAAACGCATAGAAGAAACAAGACACAGGAAGCAAAACTAATGCAGAAGAGACGAGGGATTGTCAAAATAAGAGTAACTTCACTGATTCCAAAAGGAAATTCATATAACTGACATAGCTCACCTACCATTAGTATGAGAATTAAAAAGCCTGATGGCTGTGACTGTAAATGATTTTCTGTATGTCTCTGTTTTAAAAAATACAACAATATATACATAAATATACATAACTGCAAAATAAGACAGGAAGAAACGCAGAGACACAGACTCAAACACTCAAACTTAACACAAAGTCTGAAAGGTAAACAACCATGGAGACAGGACAGGACATGGAGACAGGTGATGCTGTGGACAAAACACAGAGACAAGACTAGAATAGACCAAAAGGAACTCGTAACGTAACGTAACGTAACTAAGCAAAGAACAATCAGCAGCTGCCAGGTCAAAGCCAGCCTAAAAGAGCTCCCCAATCAGAAGGAGGACCTGCAGAGACTCTTAAAGGCACAGAACACACATATGCGACACAGTCCAGACATACTGACACACTGATTCAAAATATGGCCAGGGCCATGAGCTGCACTCACCTATTGCCATTATTTCACATTATATATTCCACATTAAAAGTGTTACAGTTTTACTCTATTGATGTTCACAGCCACGATCTTGGATGGTTAAGTTGGAGTTTTTGGGGCTGCTCTGACTTTTCAAGCGTTTCCTTGGACAGACCAGTGGCTCAGAAGCCTAGCATAGAGATCACTCAGGGTTTCACGTTTGCCTGATATCTGGTAATTAGCTTTCTTTTCTGACTCAACTTAGCAAAGTGGAGTGATGGAGGGAGGTGTTGGAAAGAACTTTGTACCGCTCGACATTACTCCCACTCGCTCACACACACACAGAGAGGGGCCACCCCACCACATCCAACCTGTAACTCGGAATACATTACCCATTAGGCTGCCTTCTTAAAGGGGGTCTATGTAACACAGGCTGGAAATCTGAGAGGGCATTTCAGTTTAAAATTCAAATCAGTTCAGTTCAATTTGAATCACAACAACAGTCACCTCAAGGTGCTTTATGTTGTAAGGTACAGACTCCACAGTAATAGAGAGAAATCCCCATTAATCAAATGACACCCCCCCCTTTGACCAACCAAAAAATTGTTACCAGGAAGACCCCTCTGGCAAAACCAGGCTCCGGGGCGGGGCAGCATCTGCTGCATCAACCGGTTCGGGCAAACATTTGTAATAGACTTTTTTCTGCACCCCACAAAAAGTGTGCCTTGCCATATTTTGGATCATGGTGTCTG
Source organism: Pelvicachromis taeniatus (assembly GCA_015108175.1). NCBI lineage: Eukaryota > Metazoa > Chordata > Actinopteri > Cichliformes > Cichlidae > Pelvicachromis > Pelvicachromis taeniatus. The sequence goes on along the minus strand of VURO01031795.1, from coordinate 939 downwards.
GATTTTGTTCCACGTGTGTGTCCTGTGCCTTTAAGTGTCTCTGCAGGGCCTTCCTGATTGGAGTGCTGGCAGCTGCTGATTGGTTTCCATCATCAAGTGGCTGTTTTAAAAACCCTCTCCAGCTGTTATCCCCTGGGAGCAACTGACAGCAGCAGCAGGCCCATGCTTGGCCATAAAAACCATCTGTGACAAATGTTCACGTGTGACTGTAGAGAATCATTAAGTTTTGTATTTAGTGTGTAGATACTTTTTCACGTGTAAATAAGCACTGAAGCAGTGAACTGGCTTGTTGTTTTCTGTACTTTTTCTTTTGTTTATCCAATTAGGAAGTTTGGTTTCGCACAGAGTTAAGGTAGCGCCTCCCATTTTGAAATAGCTTGTTTTCTTTATTATTTTGACCTTTGTTCACCCCAGAGGTAATACAGTCAGGATTTTGGTAGCAATAAACCACCTTGATCTGTAAATTGGCTTTGAGGTATGGCTTTGGGGACCGGGGTGGGGTCACTTTCCTTCTGACCTTTCTGCACCCCTAGACTGGGACATAACACTTGCTGAGAGTGCTTCTCTCTCTTCTGTTACAGACTGTTCGGTTTAGCCTTCATTCACTGGCACATAGTTTCTCTCATATTTCTCTCCCAGCCCTGCTTTCTTATACTATCTATATATATCTATATCTATCTATATCTATCTATATCAAAATATCTATATATATATATCCATCCATCCAGCTTCCTCCGCTTATCCGGGGTCCAGCCACCCTTCGGAGGAAGCCCATTTCCGCCGCTTGTATCCGCGATCTTGTTCTTTCGGTCACTACCCACAGCTCGTGACCATAGGTGAGAGTAGGGATGTAGATCGACCAGTAAATTGAGAGCTTCGCTTTTACACTCAGCTCTCTCTTCGCCAAAACAGACCAATGCAGCGTCCGCATTACTGCAG
>VURO01031792.1:0-11687 GCA_015108175.1 Pelvicachromis taeniatus | reverse complement strand
ATTTAAAAATGCATAGTTTGTGTGGATCCAGATTTAGTTGAGCATTACAGCGAAACACTGCTGGATACTCCTGCCGTAAGTGAAATCTTTTAACATTACCTCACAGCGAGAACATGCAGGCTGCAAGAACGTCAGCGTGGATCAAAGTCAGCAGATCTATGTCTCACAGTGCAGGGAGGCTTCATCCCCTTAGTTTGTGCAGGTACTTTCACACAAACAGAATTTAGGATTGCCTATTCTTTTGCTCTTTCAATACTGTCTTTTCCATCAATCTGAGTGTAGAATGTGTTCAAAGTGCTCATTGATTGGTTCTATCAAAGGGAATTCCTCACATAAGGGGACATAAATAATAGAAAGGTGTGCAATGCATGGGCGGAAGAAATGGGAACTTTCCTCTGTGTCCAATTATTGTTTTAGCTGACTTCAGCTAAGGCCAGGTTCACACAATCAAGATAACAAGGTGTTCAATGGAAAAAAGGGACAGCTACGGCGCACAAAGGGAAACAATCGCAGTAACAATAGACTGTAGACAACAATAGACTTTAGTTACAGCATATATGGATCCCCCACTTTCATATGGCTAAGGGGCTGAACAATTAATAAAATGATAGATTTCTGAGAATGAGCATTTATCACAGTTGTTACAGTAAATTAAATTGTGAGAAGCATCAAAGAAATAATAAATAAGATGTAATTGATATTCTGCACACGTCTCACCTCCAAAAATAGACAGATTATCTTCTACTCTGGTCCCATGTAGTAAACCACAGCCATGAACACGAACAGCAATAAGGCAAATTTGCATAAAGTACATAATTTACATAAGCTACAGTACTGGCTTTTTAGTCGAAGTCACATTTTGTGCAATCTAAACAGGACCAGCTTTTGCTTACTTTGGGTTGTTGTGTTTATTTTAAATCGCAGGGACATTAGAAAGACTATCACAACATAAAACTCCAGAGCCATTATAAAAACTCTAATTGGGCACTATAAGGCTTTCATAGCATTTGCGCTATAATAAAGATAAACCTTACTTATAAAATGGGAATTAGCTATAAAGTAGTTAAAGTAAAAAGAAATCAAAAACTTTGCACCAGCATATTCTTTTACATTCAAGAGTTGTGATCCACACATGTGCATGAGGTAAAGAAAAGCTCCTGCCAGCCGACCAATTTTCAATAAAGTGACTTTCAAGTTTTCATACTGTATCCGGCGTGCAGCTACCTTCACACAAACAAAACACATGAACGTTATAACCTTGATTATATATTTGCTACTCTGGTTCTAGTGATGGTGCTTCAATCCAGAAATGACGCTAATACTTTGGTGAGAACTCTTAACTGTCACTTAGCAGCCACTTGGTTAGGTACACCTATTGCTTAATTTTACAAATATCTAATCAGCCAATCAAATGACAGCGACTCAGTGCATTTAGGCATGATAGAGGCGAGCTCCTGTAATTCAAACTGAGCATTAAAATTTGGAAAGACAGGTGATTTAAGTGACGTTTGAGAAACTGCTGATCTACTGGGATTTTCACACAGAGCCATGTCTAAGCTTTACAGAGAATAATCTGAAAAAGACAGAAAGTATCCAGTGAATCCAGTTCTTTTGTTGATGGCAGAGGTCAAAGGAGACTGGCCCGACTGCTCTGAGCTACTAAGAAGCAGTAACTTAAATAAGCACTTATTACAACCAAGGTATGCAGAACAGCGTCTCTGAATGCACAAAAGGTCAAACCTCAGCCAGTCAGTCTTTCTGAACTTTTGGTGTCCTACAGCACCAGAAGACCACACTGAGGTTACAATTAGCACAGGCTCACTAAAAAAAAACAACACCAGAAGACTGCCTGGTATGATGACTTGTAATTTTTGATGGCAGAAGAGAGAAATTGAGAGTAATGTGAGTAGTGTGAGAATTTGGTGTAAACAACATGGATTCATCCTGCTTTACATCAGTGGCTCAGGCTGCTGCTGCCGCTGGTGTAATAGTGTGGGGGATATTTTATTGGCTCACTTTGAGTACGATTAATTTAAATTCCACAGCCTACCTAAGTGTTGGTGCAGACCATGTCCATCTCTTTGTGGCCACAGTGTGCACATCTTCTGATGGCTGCTTTAAGCAGGATAACACACAATGTTACTGGTTTCCTGAATATTACAATGAGTTGACTGCACTCAAATAGCCTCCACAGTCAACAGATCCAACAGAGCACCTTTGGGATGTGGTGGAGTGGGAGATTTGCATGGATGTGCAGCCAACAAATCTGCAGCAACCGTATGATATCATGTCAATATGGAGCAAAATCTCAGAGGAATGTTTTCAGCACCTTGTTGAATCTGTGCCCTGCCAAATTCAGAAGCTCTGAAGGCAAAAGGGGTCCAACGTACTTGCAAGGCATAGTGCACCTACTGTGTATCTTGTGAATGTAAGTGATATTTATATGTAAAATTATATTTTACATATAAAACATATATATACACACATATTATATTTTATATGTAAATTATAATTATGTAAACACGTGTAATTTTTTTTACTGCATATTTTTTGAAAATCACAATTTCCAAATGTTGTTTGGAGAAGCAATCATTGAGCATTGATGATTATTGCACACAGAGATACTGTAAATCAATGCATGTTGTATGCAATCAATGCATGCAATAAAATGCATGTTAGAATTGTGTAATTAATGGAAAACCAAGTCAATTTCATGTATCGGCTTTAAGCACTGTACTTTCTCATTTACATTACAGTGCATATTACTTTACCACAAACCGAAAATAACATTGATCTCATGCATATTTCTGCCCTAATGTGGTTCACACACAAATGTGTTCATATTCTCAAATCCACTTCCACTTTGTGAATAAGACACATTACAATGTCAAGTCCCGTAAATTCTACAAGCCATAACTTATGCATAGAAATAGCCATCTGGATTTTTATTTATATATTTATTGCAAACCCATGCTTTATAAATTAGGTCTCACGAGACCCCAACATTGCTTGCATGAGGAAAGACATGCATACACATGCAAATGTAAACATGCAGATGGATTGCACACGTGAAAGGATTAATCATTAATGATGCGATCAGGGTGTACTTTCCTTTTTTATTTGTGCATACCTGCTTTTTGACAGACTCACAACCTTGAGAAATTCTTTTTATAATTGCTTATTGCTTCTTACAGGAACAACACAGTCAGTCCTCAGATGAATAGATGAAAGTTAATGTTGACACTGTGCTTGGCTGTAATGGTGTGTCTGTCACGTTTTCTCATATGCGGCACATGCAACTTCACCCTTAGTTTGAGGATTAAAAGTTTGCAGAAGTAAACAAGTCAATGAGCTGAATAAACTGGTGTTCTAGAACACAAAAATCAAATTTCTCATACTTTAAAAGGAAAGCGAAACAAAAGAAAAAGCAAAAAGCAAAAAAGTTTGACTCATTCCAGTTGAAGAAATTCTGGTGCCAACACTGTCACCACATTTGCTAAAATTCTACATTGTTGTCAAGGAAACCAAATGACTTCAGCTCATAATCCTCAAGCTAGTGTGCCCCATTGTGTCATATCATGTCACTCTCCAGCAGCACACATCCACATAGAGCAAAGTTTCTATTTAAAATGTAAGAGTGAGAAAACAACTGCTTATTTATCACATTGATTTATCTTTAAGGAGCAAGTCTGCGCTATCGAAGTCCATCTTGATACAACTTTTTCCATTTGATGACATCTTAATAACAGCTGGAAAATTATTTTGAACTTAAAGTTTCGAGACCTAAACGAAATGCTCACTTGGACCGCACATTTTTGTGAATTTGCCCCAACATAAGGTTTAAATAACTTTTACTCCTCACAGCTTATACTTGCACTATGCACTTGCTCACTTGCCACACTGCTGCTTCCTTTATGGCTCATTGGCTCGTTACTAAGTGCCCAAACAATCAGCATCTCTGGCTCATCCCACCAGAACACTTGAACAAATGTCATGTTGATTCATGTAATGGATACTCTGCTAACGCTGCAGGATCGCGCTACTAATATACAAGACAGATACAAGCTGAAACTTTTCAGGAGACATTAAATGCTTTTCATTTATCTTCAGCCTTACATTCTGTTCATATTTCATGCCTTCACAGTAAAGTCTGCGGACATTTTGATCTGGGACAAGAATTCCCTTATAAGAAAAGTCTATATGAAATGTTGAAATGCAGATATCTTAATGTATAAATACCCTATGTTCAATCAATAAATAGATGATTAACTATTAATGAATTTTTCGGAGAGCAAAGGGAGTAGTTCTGTATGGATTTTGTTTACTAGTATAATCCCACCCCCCAACTTAGTCTATTTCAAGGCCACCTCTCACCTCTGCTCCTTTTGTGCTCCATGTATGTGCAGTCTTATGGCTCCATTCACATAGAAATAGGTATATACTGCGCTGCATGCTAGGCTGAGTAAATGACCAGATTTTTCGTTGTCATAGTGTTCTCTCTGTACTATATCATGTACAGGTGTTATGTCACCCGCTTGTGGTCTTTATGTGTACTATATGTGTGCAGTCCTGGTCATTCTTCATGTCTGTTGGTTGCAAAAAACGAATATCACGGTGCGCATGTACTTGCTCAGTGCAGTGACAAACTTTTTTATATCTGACGCAAGCCACAGGAAATAATGGGTTTCAAAAGTGCAGTGATGCCCTTGTTGTACTGTATGTGAAGGGCCCTTGTGCTGACTTACTATTTCACAGTTCTGAGATTCCCCCATGATCCCTTAAGGAGCAGCAGGTGCCTGTCTCTGCACGAACCTGGGCAAATGCGGTGAGAACTCTATCCCATTAAAAAATAGACACAGGCATGGTGGTGTTACAGTTTCAAAATTCCCCCAAATCACTATTTGCCTTGATTTAAGGCACATCAATAGGTCTAAAATCTACTTTGACAGATACACTTTCACCCAGAGCAATCTCAATGCACAAAAAAATCAAACATATGTACAACTGCATTTGAATTTATTTTAGAAGTTTAAAATGTTTAAAGTTTTGTTGAGTTTGGGGGTTTTTTATGGGGGGGGGGAAGGCTATTAAACTTCAGGCTAAAATAAATACATTTTTGTATTTTGTTTTTACTGCAGTCAAATGTCAAAATGGGCCAAATTTGACCTGAAAAGTATGTAAGGATTAAATAAGAAATAAACCTAGAAATGTAACAGTAACCCATCAGCAGAACTTCTCCTTTGTGCAAGGAGGAACAGGATGAGCATTGCCAGATCCCTACAAAATGACCTCCAGCAGACCACTGCTGTGAATGTCTCTGACCAAATAATCAGAAACAGACTTCATGTGAGTGGCCTGAGGGCCCGATGTCTTCTAATGGGACCTTTGCTCATTGCCCGATTGGCGTTTGCTATAGAATACCAAAATTGGCATGTCCACCCCTGGTGCCCTGTGCTTTTTACAGATGAGGCGAGGTTCACCCTGAACATGTGACAGACGTGAACGTGTCTGGAGAAGCTGTTGAGATCATTAAGTTGCCTGTAACATCGTTCAGCATGACCGGTTTGGGTCAGTGATGGTCTGGGACGGCATATCCCTGGAGGGACACACAGACCTCTACAGGTTAGGAAACGGCACCCTGACTAGCTTGGACTCTGCAGACCCTGTAGTGGGTTATGGGTTCCTCCTGGTGCACAACAATGCCTCGTGCAGGAAGTTCCTGGAGTATGAGAATACTAATATTATTGACTGTTCCACACGCTTGCCTGCACTAAATCCAACACAACACCTCTGGGACATTATGTTTCGATCCATCTGATTACCCCAGACTGTCCAGTGATGCTCTGATCCAGATCTGGGAGGAGATCCCCAGGACACCAATTGCCCTCTCAATAAGAACATATCGCGGCAATGTCAAGCCTGCATATAAACATGTGGGGGCCATACAAGCTGGTGAGTACCATTTAGAGTTGCTTTAATTAAATTTTGGTGAAATGGAATAGCCTACCGCTTCATTTTTCACTTTGTGGTTTTTGCAGGAGAACTAAAAAAAATCTTTGGAGGTTCTTCACAGGATTGTTTCGGTCCCACGATTTTGGCCTTTTAATGTCCCTAGTAGTAGATTATTAAGATTTAGATTTCTGCTGTAAACTAAGTGTGTGGATGTCGTATTTTATGTTTCAACTTTGATTTTGAGAATGCCTCAAGATGTTGCTATCATTATTTTTTAAAACTAAATTTATAGTCGCAGTTGCTATGACAAAGTAACTCCTTGTTGATCTCATAACTCCACAGCGATCATGCAAGGTCTGAAGGGGCCTTCAGAAAGGAACATGAAAACAATTTCTCTATGAGTAATGCTCTTCCATCTACAGTATCAATTTTTAATGAAACAAGTAGGAGATGTTAAGCTTAGACGCCAGTATTTGACACGTTTATCCCACGACAAAGTGGAACAAAGTGCGATCTAATCAGATTGTATCTCACTCACTTACTGCCCCTACATCATATTACATTCTTCAGATGTTCTTCCACATTTTATGGATATTGCCAGTGGATAGCTAACCTAATGCGTACTGCCTCTATAGCTATGATGGTTTACAAAGCTACACTGAGAATTTATGTTTGAATAGTCGGCAGAAGTGTAACAAATCTTTGCTTTTCCATGTGTGACAGCTTAAGGGGCACAATCATTATCTGCAACGTTCCCTTTAACTGACAAAGAATCTGTAGCTGCCCTGAGTATAATGGAAATCAGTTTTAGGAACAGGGATAATGGTGGGGTGCTGCCTGATGGAAAATAAATAAATAAATTCCAAGTTCATCATGCAAATTCATCCTCCCAACCGTGGCACATTCTTCAAACAGACACCTCCTCTGGAGAGAGGGAGACACAGTCTGATAAAGAGACAAATGAGCTAGTGATCTCCATACCAACCTCCTTCCTAGTGTGCTCTTTCCTCCTTGTGTGTGTATAAGTGAGTGTGTGTGTGTGTACGTGCGAGTGACAGAGGGGAGGTGTGGGAGATGGCGGCTTCAATGACCTTTGCGGTAATGACAAGCATGTCCAGGAACAAGACTGTGCATGTGGGTTTTATTTACTCTAAGTGATTACTGATTGCTGCTGTATAGGAAGGCAGGCTCATAAAAACTTGCACCTCTTCAAGAATTCCTCTGCCTCTATCCCGTGTCACTGCAGCAGGAACCCTAATTATATAATTGCACAATAATTATACATAATTATATGATGGTATACAGCACAATAGAACAGATTCTGTTATTGTGAACCAAATCTTTTGCCTCAGTAACAAGAAGATATTTATCTAGGGCTGCAATTAACAATTATTCTCCATTATCGGTCTTAAGATTGATTATTTCTTCAGTTAAATTATCATTCATTTAGTCTATAAAATGTCAATAGTCTAAAGATAATAAAGATCAAGAAAAACGATACTCTTATTTTGCCATCCATCCCACTGAATGGATGTATGGATGGATTTCTCACTGAAATCCAACCATCAAGTCCAACATGCTTCCTCCTCTCCTTTCCTTTCCTCATCTTTCCTTCCCTCTCTTCGCCCCTCTTCTCCTCAGATAATGTATTCAGATATTCCAACAAGGTGATAACAAAATTGCCTGACATTTCCAGATTTATTGCTGTATTTTCTTATTATCGCCAAAGAAATACACAGAGATTCTGTCCCATAAATCATATTGAGAGAGCACTGCAGACACTATTGTGTTTAGCCCATTGCCACCATTTTTGGATTAGAAATAAATTGCTGGCTCATTTTCGCAAATGGAAACGAAAACCCACTGCTGGAGCCACAGCGTGACTTTCTCAACAAAGTGTTTATCAATGGATGGATTTCTTGAGTGTTGCTGCTACGTGAGGATCAATTACTATTAGCCCTTACTGGTTTTGACAATGGACTTAGATGCTCCTGCATCTCGTAATATTTGTTTCCTCTCTTCTCTGTCCCTGGAATTTCTCAAGTGGCTTGTGCTAGTGTTAGATTAGAATAAGATCAATTCTTGAAAGAAAACTGCACTAATGAAATTTAAAAGGATTTATGCACATGTGCTATGACAAGTGGTGACAGACATTCATGATTTATGGTCCAAGTCTTGCAATTTTCAAATGCGTATAGCTGATGTTTTAAATAGGAGCCTCTTTCCCGCTACCTTTTTGAGGATGCACAATAATGCACTGTGCACAGTAAGAAACATGAATAAGTCTTTAATGTGCGACTCGATTTTTAATTATTATTTCACTGATGTTACTTTGTTTTATAACACAGTTGTGCGGCTTCAGTTCTTGTTGTAGTTATTTCATACAGTATGATAATGATAACATTGCTCTAGCAGAGTCCTTACATGCTATACACAAGGTGTCATTCTTGGTGTTAGAAAACAGATTTAGACTCGATTGGGCTGTGACCTTTCCCAGCACTGTTGAGGGCAAAGGATCTGACACAGTCTTTTTTAATATTTATGGGCTTTTTGATGCCACACAAGGTCGAAGCAGATGTTCTTCCTACACTTCCTAGATAGTTCAAACCTTTGAATCTGCGAAGATGTTTTTCTGTTTAGAAATCACTTTTTCATGCTCAAAGTCAGCACATCAATGGGAAGGGTACTGAAGGGTACTGGGTTTTAGGCAGTCTACTTTCAACTCGGGGGACAAGAATGTTGGCTCTAAGTTTAGGATCTGCCTGTCTGGTTGCTTTGCTATCAGCAGCTTACATTTTTATATTACCATTTCTGTAAGGTTAAAAGCTTTTGTGCTTTTTCGACCACGGGCTTAGTGATAGACCGACGATACTTCCTCAGTTTTATCTTTGTTGGAAGTGCTACTGAACCTAATCCTCAAAGCGAGGCGTTTCAGTGACAGAGCTCTGCTAAGAGATGAAATTACCCGTGTTTTTGTTACAATTTATGAACAGCTGTTAAACTGTTATTTTGGCAATTAATATACCTGTTTACCACCGCTCACATTCACATCACAGCAGTTGCTGGATGAGAGATTTAGAACCACAGTGACAAATCTGTAAGGAAGAACAGTGCAAGATGACTGTACGCTATATGTGTTAATTATATTTCACACTGCAGACGGTCATAAATTAAGCATATAAAATTATAAGGTATTTGACAATTGCTTGACTTCTTGCAGTGAGTCAACAAATGGTTCTAATAGAAATATCAAGTGAAACATTCTTATCATTTGTAAAGCCATCCTGGGGGTTTGATGTGCCCACATGTGTGTAACAACATTTCATAGAAATAAACATATACACATAAATTTTCTAGGCTGTCTAAAGCAGCGCTTCTTATGCAGCTACAGTAGCTATCAAGCCATGATATTACCTCAAGGAGCACTTGAATGAGTCCCACAGTAAACATAACTAGCTTAAGTTTTAAATGTATTCTGTCAAACAAGGCTACGGTTCAGGGACTCGGGCGCATGCCCTGCCTTTTACTGAACAGCATCAAGGTAACATTGCCGAAGGGAATGGTTTTTAAAATTTCTCAGGTAATTTATTTCAGATTCTTTTTTTTTTTTTTAGAGGATTAGTGTCTAGAAATGTGACACTTTTATTTAATTTTACTTCAAACTTTGTGGTATGGTGGCACATTTCCAATGGCGCCTCTTTCTAATTGATTTGATAGATTTAGCCCGTGGTGGGCTGATTTTCATGTAATGCTACATTATATGGACAAATGCAGATCTTTTCAGGCCCATTGCCACAGATATATAAAGTCAGACAACTAGATGCAGTTTGACTTTACAGTACAAACACGTGTGAAAAAAGGAGTCGCTGTAACGAGCGCACTGAATTTGAGAGTGGTACTGTAATACAGGATGCCACAGTTACAATAAGTACGTTTGTGAAATGTCTTCCCTTATTGATATTCCATAAGATATTATTGCAAAGCGGAAAGCTTTTAGGAACCGCAGCAACTCAGCCACAAAATGGCAGAGTGGGGTCACTGAGTGATGAGGCACACAGTGCATTAAAGTCGCCAACACTCTGCTGACTCTTTAACTGCAAAGTTTCATACGTCCTCTGGCAGTAACATCAACACAAAAACTGTGTTACGGGAGCTTCGGTGCACGCGTTTGCATGGCCGCGGAGCTTCTGTAGGCGACCCAGTCAACAAATTGCGTAACACACATTTAACATAAAACTTAATTTCTTCTCTATAAAGTTTTTTTTTTATATCAAGGTTTGAACAACTGAAAACAAGTACTCCATTACTTATTATATTTTCAATTAATAAATGCATATTTTTATGTTTTGGCTTTGACTTTTGTCAATCATTAAAAAAATATATTAAAATTCTCAGTTAATGCTCTGCTAAATCCAGTGGAGTGTTTTACACAACCACATAATCCAGAAAATAAGGTAAGGGGTCTGTAAGAATCTTAGTGCCTGCATTCATTTACTATACATGGTTTGTTTGTAGTAATTTCACAGCAAACACCACTCTCATTAAGTGTTTTTTTTTTTCTATTAAGCTTGCAGCTGGGTTTCACATGCCTGAACAAACACAACCATATCACAACCATCCATCTACACGAAACACTGTGGTCTAAATTTTTTTTTTTTCTTTTTGCTGAAAGATAAAATGTAACATCTGTTTCAGCAGCTAAGGGAATTCATTGTCTCCACATCCATATCAGACTCTGGCATAGTTTGGTTGCCACAGGTTGCAGCCTAATGGCAAGGTGCCATGGCAAATTAATTCAAACTAGTTTATTTTTTCTTTTTGAAAAGACAGTTTAAATGTTTCTGCAGTAGTTTAAATCTACTGTAGCTGTCTAGTAACTATTGAATATAGTGGAATGGACTTTTCCAATCTACTCCAGTTCTGTGAAAAGAAAACTGCCATAAAATTTAAAAAAAAAAGAAGATTACTATTCTCTAACTTTGGAATAATAATTGATGATGCTACAAACAAATATGCTTACAGGGGAAAAGGCTAGCCTAGTTTTTCAAACATCTCCCTGTTTAAGGGCCACGTGTTTTATTATTTTTTGGCATTTGTTGCAAGACAATCCGAAGAGACTTTCTGTCCAAAAAATAAGAGCCTGTAAAACATCCATCCATCCATCTGTTTTTTTAAATTTTATATAGGCTTAACCTATATAAAATAGGTTAAGGCCGCAGCCGAAACATAAGTACCTGAAACATAAGAACATCGTGGAGGCATCAGCTGTTGGTGTTGTGCAGCTGGATGGAACCAAGTCAAAGGAGGCGCTGTTCAACTTTGTCTATGGCGACATCCTGAATAACATCCAGAAGTCTCTCTAACAAAAATCATCTTATTGAGGTTCTAATAGAAATATCAAGTGAAACTTGATAGGGGTTTCGCTTTGGTGGTCTCAGGATCTCATCTCTGCTTTTTGCAGATGATGTGGTTCTGTTGGCTTCATCAAGTGATGGCCTCCAGCTCGCCTTGGAACGGTTCGCAGCCGAGTGTGAAGCGGTGGGAATGAGAATCAGCACCTCCAAATCCGAGGGCATGGTCCTCAGCCGGAAAAGGGTGGAGTGCCCACTCCGGGTCAGGGACGAGTCCTTGCCCCAAGTGGAGGAGTTTAAGTATCTCGGGGTCTTGTTCACGAGTGATGGGAGAAGGGAGCGGGAGATCGACAGACGGATCGGTGCTGCGGCTGCAGTAATGCG